>CAJHUC010000786.1:0-85288 GCA_905146915.1 Ostreobium quekettii | reverse complement strand
ATCCAGTTTTACTGGAGATTCACTTCATTGTGTTGTTACTGCGATATTGGGGTGAGACTTGGGTTTACTAGATACACTAGGGGAGTAGTGTGTCTATAATTTGATTAACTATCATTTTGGTAAATGAACACCCGATTATATTTGTGGTTACACGCTTCCAATGTAAGATTCTTTCCGAGTTCCCCGCTCTCTCCGCGTGCCCCTCGTGGGCCGGTCCTGGGGCGTACCCAATAGGGTGCGCAACAGTTGGTTTCGGAGCGGGCAACTGCTGGGGCTTCCGCGACGCCCCCCCCCCTCCCTTTCCTCTTGCCTGATCGGTGGCGGCGGCGGGCGCGGATTGCTCGCCATCGCCATCGCCATCCCCCCTCCAATCTCTCTCAATCGCCGAGCATCGAGTTGGATCGCCGGGCCAGGCGCTTGGGCAAGGCGCGGCGAGGCGGCCGCAACGTTCCGCCGCGGGCGCGCAGCTTGGCAGAGGCGGCGCACGCCCGGGTGGCCGCGAGCGCGCGGGCCAGGAGCTGCAGGAAACTGGGGCCCGCAGCACGGGACCGCGGGGTCCCATCGGGCCACGTGACCGGCCGTCCTGGGCGCGGTGTGACGTGGCGGGCGCCGCCCGGGGCGTGTACCGCCGGTGTGCGCGGGCCGGGAGCTGGGGGAAGCTGGGCCCGCAGCACGTGACCGTGGCGGCCCATCGGTGCACGTGATGGGGCGCCCCGCGCGCTGTGTGACGTGGCGGGCGCCGCGGGTGCTCCGCCCGGGGCGTGTACCGCCGTTGAGCGCCGGTGGAGTGACGTGAGGCGCTGCCGGTGAAGGGAATGACCAGCAGTGTGACGTGGCGTGTCCAGAACCTACGATGAGGGGGCGCATTTGGGCGCAGCACAGCACGGGCCTGCTGCGCAGTCCCATCGCGTGCTGCAGTGCAACGCAGGGCGAGTGACGGATTGCGCAGTGCGATTGGCAATCGCCGTACGGCGAGAGGTGGCGCCGGCCTGTGGGAGTGTGCGCGCGAGTACTGGCTGGCAGCAGCTGGGCCTGCGTGTACTGGCAGGCAGTGATTGGAACTGGGTGTACTGGAGGGTGAACCTGCGAGTGCGAGTGGTGCTGTGTGAAGGAATCGCAGGCCTCCAGGGTGCCAGACAAGTACTGGGGAAGCTCTGAATTGCCCCAGTACCACTGCTGTGTCTGGCTACACGTGGGAAGTCCTGGAATTGTGGTTTCTGGAGGGAACTGCTGCTGTGTTCCCTGCAAAGTTGTGCTGCTGGGTGCTGGAATTGCAGTGTTGGGGGGAACCTCTGTGCAGGGATTCTGTTGCTGTTCCCTGTGCAGGGATTCTGTTGCTGTTCCCTGTGCTGAGCAATTGGGGGAGGGAGATCTCTGCTGCTTCCCTTGATTCTGAGTTGATCTTGAAGGATTCCTGGGGCTGGGGCTGGGTTGGTCTTGGCAATCGGCTGGTGGCCTGGTGTGAGCAGTGGCTACCTCAGGGCCAGGCTTGGGACTGATCCCAATAGGGACCTCCCTGCCTGTCGACTCGGTGAGCACAGGGCAGGCACCAGCGGCCCTTGTGTGGTGGAGCTGCCTACGACCAGCTAGGGCTGCTTAGCCCTGTGGACTAGAAAAGGCCGAGCTTGGCCTGACTACCCAGTGGGCCTTAATACGCCCCTAGGAGCCCTTGTGTTGGCTCAAGAAGGGTCATTAGGGTGCCAGTGCACCAGATCCAGGGTCGCCAGGACCCGAAGTTCGGACGGGGGAGTGGTAGAGGGCGCTGTTGAGGCATAGGGCTCACAGGAGCTAGCCGGCAGTGCGGGTAACCCGAGGCAATAGGGTCCAATAGGGACCAGTCCGGGGCCCATATAGCTGCCACCACTACGGGGTCCCCGCCTGCCTACTCCACCGCAGGTTGAAGCCGGCGGGATACTCGGGTGAGTGGTTAGGTGTTGTAGTTTGGGGTGCCTGTGTCCCTACCGTACTCGACTCTCGATCCTGGGCAGGACAGGCAGACCTTCGGGTCGGTCGCTGTACCGGGGAGACCTGGGATTGATTTCCCGTGAGCTGGGTCTATTGGGCTTGCGGCACACACAGGGAAGGCGGCGTCCCACCGCTGATCCCAGCTCCCCTTGCCCTGGCTAGGGCCCCAGAGTACCGTGAGCCTGGGGGTCGTCCTCAGGGGATCGGAGTACTGCTCTGTGTCTGACCGGGGGAGCTTAGGACTAGGCTGACTACGGTACCTACAGCTGGGTACCTGGGGGTGCACGAAAGGCCCCAGACTACCACGACTGACTACGCTCAGTGCCCGTTGCACAGGACATTGCGGCTGGGCGCATACAGTTGGGTCTAACGTGTGGGTGAGGGTGAGGGAGTGGATTGAGGTGATTTGTTTGTACGTGTGTGTGAGAGATTCATCAGCATGTCTGGGTCTGGTGATGACATGCAGGTGAATGGGGCGGAGAGTGTTGATCAGGCTCCCCAGACTGTTACTGTGGTGCGGCCTTCCTTGGTTAGTGAGCCTGATGATCGGCTTGCAGTACAGTCCCCACCGCCAGGACCCTCTCAGGTCCAGGGTGGTGCCGTCCCTGTTCTATCGGTACTCCATTTACATCGACATGAACATACGGAGGATGTAGTGGACCAGGGGGCACGTGCCGTAGTCGAGAGACTAGCCACTCAGCATGGCGAGCTGTTCAGGTATCTCCATGAGGAGATCGAATCCCTAAAAAGGGATACTGTGAGGGAACAGTTTGCAGATGAGGTTGAGACCTGGGCTGGCAAGGTACAGGGGGAGATTGAGAGGCAGGGACATGAGATACGATCCCTGAAACGGGAAATGCAGGTCTCCAAGGGGGAATTGTTGGCTGAGGTGCAGAACTGTAGGAAAGACCTGAATGACGACCTGACCCGTCTGCGCGCGTTGATCCCTGAGACGCAGAAGCCATTGCAGGAGGCTCTGCGCAAAATGAGTTCCCAGATGACGGGGATGTCTGAGGGGTGGGGAAAGGACATAGACCGTATCCTCACAATGAGCCAGCAATCCACTGACTCAATCGACGCGCGTATTGTACAGCTCGCGACGCAAACGGATCGTGATCATGAGCGGCTCCGTGAGCGGATAGCAGAGATGACTGAGCGTCAGGCCGTTATCATGGCCTCTATGGAGGACATGGAGACACAGGTTCATGCGTTGGTGACAGAGGAGCAGAAATCTGTGTCAGATACCGTCTCTCCTGCAGATCGACTCCCTCCCACGCTGTATGAGGAGTCAGTACCTGAGCCGTCATACCGACCCTTATTGGGGGATTCCGTTACCTCTCCCATGGGTCACACTGTACCCAAGGGCTCACCGGAGTCCTTGAGACCCCAAAAACCCGCGCTGATAGGGTATACGTTGGGAGCCGAGCCCGAACATACTTCGCATTCTCGGGTAGTTCCCGCTACACGTATGGTGTCCCATATGGGAATAGAGGACACCCATCCTGAGGCAGCTGGAACCAGTGGAGGTGGTGACATTGTCGATACAGCAGTTACTATGGGAGTGGGCCAAATGAAATTGGACGCCCCTCCTCGTTACGGTGGTGGACGTCGTCCTAGTGTCCGTGTCTGGTTGAACCACATGGAGCGTTACATGCGGCTCATGAAATACCCCCAGACTGACTGGCTGGATATAGTGGCGATGCGAGTTGAGGGGGCAGCCAGTGCATGGATGAATGCGGCGCTGGTATCCATCAAGAAGAATCAGCGACCGCGTTTCCTAGATTGGACAGACTTCACCACCGTAATGATCGCTGCATTCGAACCCGTCACAAAGATGGAGGAGGCCCGCAAAACCCTTCGGGCACTCCGACAGACGGGAAAGGTGGCCACCTACATTCAGAAATTTCAAGAATTACAATGTAGGCTGCCGGGGATGACCGCGGAAGAGGCGTTCAGCACCTTTATGAGCGGTTTGACGCCTCATCTGCAAGAACACGTTGGGGCGCACGTACAAGGCGATCTGGAGGCTGCCAAACGCATGGCCCTCCGGATGGAAATGTACAGGGGGACTGCTGATACGTGACGTATCATACGTCGCGGGGGAATCAGCAGAAGTCGCAGAGCGGGCAGAAGGGTAAGAAAGGGACTGCCCACTCTGTTGAGGCTCAACCTCAACCTGCGGGGCCCAACCAGGTGAACGTTGTCCAGAGTCAGGGACAGCAGAGAGGAAAAGGCAAAGGCAAGGGCAAAAAGGGGAAGAAACAGGACAAAGAGGCTTCCCAGCAAAAAGTGCACTGCTTCTCCTGTGGAGGAGACCACACATTCCGCCAGTGTCCAATCTGGCAGGAAATGCAGAAAAAGTGTGGAATGCAGGCAAAAAAGCAGGGAAACGCCTAACCTGGTCGCACTTGCCCATACCTGTGCCGCACCAGGGTGAACCCGTAGAGTCGAACGAGGGGAATAACGAGAGCCATACGGGGAACCATTTAATTGGGGAAAAGAAAAGGGATCCTCAAGTGCTTCCTGAACCTGTGGAACAACAGCGATAAGCGCCAGTTTCCCCACCTCCAGTGGCAGGCGCGGGGTCGGATCTGAATGAACGGAAACAGGCAGGTCGGCGGGAGTATTGCAGAGTGGCAGACTCACCGCCCGACATTTCCACAGGGGAAGTAACCAAGGAGAGACCACAGACTGGCATTTCGGTATTTGGTGCCAGTCAATGTGGGTGAGCGCACCTGAGAACACTTGAGTTAATCGGTCGTATCGGCAGGAAAACATGGAGGTTTCTGATCGATTCTGGATCGACCGGAAATTACATTTCCGCTCAAGTGTGTGCAGCTCATAAGGTGAAAGTGGAGGAGGATCCCCTTCCTGATACACTGACCATGGCTGATGGTACCAAAACCCAGACAGAAGGCAAAGCCCAGTTGCGATTCAAATGTGGTGGATATCGGGGAACGGTCCAGGCGAAGGTATTCCCTGGTCTGCAAAAACCTATGATTTTGGGTATCCCCTGGTTACAGAAGGAGAATCCCCACATTGATTGGACTCGCGGGGTAGTAACTGTCAAGCAAGGACAAAAGTGGATTGAACTACCCCTTGCCACGCAGAAAAGAGTACCATCAGAGGAATTGGTGACCATGATCAGTGCAAAACAAATGAGTCGATTACTGAGGAAAAAGCCTCAAACACGAGCATTTCTGGGGATGATTCGGAAGGTGACGGAACCAGTGGAAGAACATGAGGGGAAGACCCAATCGGATTTATACTCATCGCAATTACAGCGAGAGGATCTCCCTGAACAATTGAAGGGAATCCTCCAGGAGTATTCCGACGTCTTTCCAGATGAATTACCGGTTGGGCTTCCACCTGTACGAAAGGGGCACCAGTTTAAGATAGATTTGGAGGATGACGTCCCTCCAGTCCATCGGCCCCTATATAAACTGAGCCCGCTCGAGTTGGCAGAGGCGAAGAAGCAGATTGAAATGCTGCTCGAGCATAAATTTATTCGCCCTTCCGAATCCCCATATAGCGCACCCGTCCTATTCGTTCCTAAAAAGGACAGAAGCTTGCGGTTTTGTGTGGATTACCACTGGCTGAACAAAAAGACGATCCGGAATCAATATCCCCTCCCGTTACCGGAGGAGTTATTTGATCGTCTGGGTGGTTCAAAAGTGTTCAGTAAAATCGATTTGAAATCTGGTTACTGGCAGATACCGGTGCGAGAAGGAGACGTTCAGAAGACGGCATTCAAAACTCGCTGGGGTCTATTTGAGTACTTGGTGATGCCATTCGGTGTTACCAATGCCCCAGCGCAGTTTATGAACATGATGAACGATCTCCTAGGAGAGTATCTCGACCGATTCATCCTTGTTTTCTTGGATGATATTTTGATATATTCTGCCACGTTAGACCAGCATACTGAACACGTGCGCCAAGTGCTGCAGAAATTGAGGGAACATCGACTCTTTGCAAAAGCTTCAAAATGTGAGTTTGTCAAGGATTCAGTGGAGTTCCTCGGACACCAGATTTGTGGTGGAGGACTGACCCCGACAGAGGTCAAACTATAGGCAATACGCGATTGGGCCACACCCCAGAACGTAACAGACATTCGTTCGTTCTTGGGGTTCACGAATTATTACCGGAGGTACATTCGGAATTGCAGTGACATTGCCGGGCCTATGACTGATCTCACAAAGAAGGAGATGGTATGGCAATGGGGCCCATATCAGAAAAACGCGTTTGCTGCCATGAAAGAGGCTTTCTGTCGTGCGCCAATTTTGATTTTCCCAGATCCTAAACTCCTGTATACGATTTTCACCGATGCCTCGGGCACAGGTGCGGGAGGTGCATTGTTACAGGATCAGGGAGATGGCTTGAGACCAGTCGCGTTTCTGAGTAGACGACTCAAGCCAACAGAACAGAGGTATTCGGCTTATGAACGCGAACTGGCTGCAATGGCGTACTGCTTACAGAGCTGGCGACATTATGTGGAGGGCTGTCCTGGCGGGGTGGTCATTGTGACCGACCACCAAACGTTAAACCGCATTATGGACCAGCCAGTGCTTACCCGGGTGCAGACCAGGTGGATGCGATTGGGGTTGTTTCAGTCGATCAATCCCATGATCAAATACCATCCTGGGAAAGCAAACATTATCGCCGATGCTCTAAGTAGGAGTCAGAGGAGTATAGTGGAACCGGCAGAACACGAGACAGAGAATACCGGTTCCCTCTTTACCGTGACAGCTCACATGGAGATGGATCAGGAGGAGTGCCACAGATGGATCACAGCATATGAGGCAGATCCACGTCTGGGGGCAGTGTTGAGCACTTTACGGCAAAGTCAAAGAGCGGATGACTACTTGTTGATACCCAGTGGATTGATCGGGATAAAGAAGCATGGTCAAGTGAAGATCGTTGTACCCGCGTCCTTGCGTCAGAACATATTGAGGGAATGCCACGATAGTCCCACTGCTGGACACGTGGGCATACGCAGAACGTTGGAACAAGTGGACAGGCAATTCCATTGGCATGGACTCAGAGGAGATGTTACTTCATACGTCAGGAGTTGTCCGACCTGTCAGCAGATGAAGTCGGATAACAGGGTCAAAGCTGGTCTTCTGCAGCCCTTAGAAATTCCCTCAAGGAAATGGGCTCAGGTGACAACCGATCTGGTCACTGACTTACCAGAATCGGATGGCTATACTGCTATAGCAGTATTTGTGGACCGTTACACCAAAATGGTTCACTTTGCCCCATGCAGAAAAGAAGTAACAGCCATGGAATATGCCCGGTTGTTTGTTGACCATGTCTTCCGTCTACACGGTCTACCGGAGGTTATTATATCTAACCGAGATCCGAGATTTACCAGTAAATTCTGGAAAGGTCTGTTTGATCTGCTGGGCACTGATCTCCGGTTCAGTACAGCGCTTCATCCTCAGACGGATGGCCAGAGTGAGAGGGCCATACAAACGCTGGAAAACTTCCTACGACCATATGTTGAACGAGATCCACAACACTGGGTGAAGCAATTGCCGTTAGTGGAATTCGCCGCGAACAACGCTGAAAATGTGGCCACAGGTTATTCGCCGTTTTTCCTTAACTCGGGAGACCATCCAATTTTGCCTACATCGATATTACAAGGACATGGAACCTCCCGAGTAGAAGCTGTACAACAGATGGTGGAACGGATGAAGACTGCCCTGGAGGAAGCACAAGCCAACCTTGCCCACGCGCAACGCCGTGCTCAGTATCAGGTGAATAAGTCGCGTCGGGATGAGAGTTATGAGGTTGGTGATGAGGTATTATTGGCAACGTGGAATTTGAGTATCGACCAGCATCTTCTATCAAAAATTAGACGACGCTGGGTCGGTCCCTTTCCGGTAGTCAGAGTGATTTCTTCAGTGGCTTACGAGTTGCGTCTTCCCTCAGGTTGGAAGATTCATCCAGTCTTCCATGTCTCCAACTTGCAGAGACATGTCCGTTCAGAGAGGTTCGCACGGGTGGAGAAGCCACCTCCCCCGATATTGGTTGACGGAGAGGAGGAGTATGAGGTGGAGGCGATTCTGAGGCATAAGGGCACAGGAGCCCGGCGCCTCTATCAGGTCCTCTGGAAAGGTCATCCAGTGATTGAGGCTTCCTGGGAGCCTGAATCGCATCTCCGTAATGCTTCCTCCCTCCTAGAGGATTACCTGCGCCGGGTCGCTGCATCTGAGCCAAAGCGGTCCTGGAAAACAAAAGGAAAACAGAACAAGTGACGGTGTCGCCGGGGAGTTCCGAGTGCCGGTCGTTGATGCGGTGGGATGGTTACAGTTGGTGATGGGGTCTTACGTCTCGGGGGTAATCGCGTTCAGCGCGCCGAACCGGACTTGGATCTACAGGTTGCAACTGAGCCACTGTACCGGCCATACATGAGCACATCGTTGGTGCCGGGGGCCTTGTTTCTGTTTGGCCTTTGTATATCATGGGTTTCGTCGGGTTTTTCTTTACTTCACTTGCTCCGTGTCTCGGGGCAGCCACTTTCTTATGGGGGGAAGTGATGTTGTGAATTCTGGTGCATCCAGTTTTACTGGAGATTCACTTCATTGTGTTGTTACTGCGATATTGGGGTGAGACTTGGGTTTACTAGATACACTAGGGGAGTAGTGTGTCTATAATTTGATTAACTATCATTTTGGTAAATGAACACCCGATTATATTTGTGGTTACACGCTTCCAATGTAAGATTCTTTCCGAGTTCCCCGCTCTCTCCGCGTGCCCCTCGTGGGCCGGTCCTGGGGCGTACCCAATAGGGTGCGCAACACTCCCCGACTCCCTTGCGCCTCGCGCGGCACGCGGCATGCGCGCCGGCCGGCCACTCACACCCTCCCCGACTTCCTTGCGCCTCCCGCGGCGCGCGTGTGGTGCGGCGGGCGGCATGGGCGCCGACCGCCCACTCACACCCATCCCCAGGCTCCCTCCACCGGCGCGCGGTGCGCGGGCGCGGCGCAGCGTGGACGGCACCCCGCCTCCCGCCGGCTTCCCCCAGGTTACCTCGGCAAGCACACGCGGCCTGCTGGCCTGGGCTTAGGCATGACTAAGGACGGGAGGGGGGGGGCGGGACACCTTTTGTGCCACGCGCCATGCGTGCGTGGTCAAATTTTCGCGTTACGCATGCAGCCGTTACGACGTTTGCGTTACAAAGCATGGGTGGGAAGCTCCGTGACAAGCGCTCTGTGCGTACCCTTGACCGCTGACTGGCAAGCAGGGAAGGTGCAGCGGGCAGCGCGAACCCAGGCGGCACATGGGCGAGTGGCCGGCGGTGGCATTTGCCATCGCCTACGGCATTGGCTCGAGCCACGTTGGCGGGGGGAAGTGGAATTTGAGGGGGGCCAAATCGAAAAATCTGTTGATGGCAATCGACACAACCCTTGGGATGTTCACTTCGACCAAGCTGGGCGGCCGCTTGGAAGTCCCTCTTGGCACCTTTTGGCCATAGACTAGAACGAGTGGCAGTTTAGGAAGGTGGAGGTGGGGATGGGGGATGTGGGGGGTGGGGGGGAGGGGGCATGTTCGAATTCGAAAATTGCGTCCTTGGCGATTGACCCAACGGGTCGATCGCTGTAGACTTTCACTTCAAAGAGGCTTGGCGGCCTCACTGCAGCACCTTGAGGTACCTCCTTGGCCGCCGACTGGAAGCGAGTGGCGTTGGGATGGTGTCGCGGCCGATGGGCACCGCGATTGGTCCGGATCTTGGGCGCCTCCTTGCCCGATGGCTGGTGGATTGACCACCGATTATTTCCGCGGATGTGCTGCGCGCTTGGCGGGGCAAGCGCCCGTTCGCTGCGAGGTGGGCCCAGCTTTCGCTTGGGGATCGGCCCCGGGCGGCTGCTTGGTGTCCGGTGGAGGCGCGGAGGCGGAACGGGCACAGAACCCACGGGAACAGGTTCACACAGCTTCCCGCGGGGCCGCATATTCGGTCCCCCCACGGGAAGTACTACAATAACCACAATTATATTGTAAATGAACTCCAATGTAGTTTGTTCACCGCCCAGCCCCACCCACCGGTCCATGCTGACCCAAAAGCACATAAAACACAAGAAAACACCCAGAATGACCAGTTTGCCTTAACCCCAAGTGTACACACAACAGGTGGGGTGGGGTGTAGGGTGTAGCGGGGAAAGGTCAATTCTGTTTAGTGCGATCGATCCAACGGGTCGATCGCCGTGACCTTTCACTTCAGAAAGGTGTGTTGACATTCTTAGGGCGGGCGTCCTGGATCACAGCCTTGGCACTTGCTCTCTCCCGTAAGAAAGTGGTTGTGGGTATGTGGTTTGGGGTTTAGGGTGCCACATTTGCAAGTTTGCAAGCTTCCTGCGATTTGGCACACGATTTGCAGCAAAAGCGTGTGCACATATGCACCACTCGAGTGAGCATGGTTGCGCGAGTTATATGTATTTTTTATTGTAAAAACAGCTACACTACTAATAAGGAATCAAAGACTACATATAGACCATATTGATGTATCGATGAAAAAACAACAATCTCCACAGGGGTACTTCGGAACGCGCCACATGTGTCTTGTCAGTCATGGATACAGCGATGAGGAAAGCGACAAAATAAGGTGTGGTTATACTGAAAGGGGTGGTTGGTCATATTTATTGTATGTCCGGAAGCGCCAATCAGCAACGTTATGAGCATGCTTGTGAAAGTATGCTCCATTGGAAGTCGGCAAATTGTCGAACCACCTTATTATTTTTAGTTGAATTGGAGTTAAGGTAGCCATGTAGTTACGGGTTCAACTCAGCTCTCTAGGGTCTTAGCACCTGAGCAAGATAGAAATACATTGTATTGGGATGAGATACAACAATACGGTTACAATTGACTTGTCCCTGTCAACGCCGGGGCCTGTGTGTGGCCGTAGCTCCCTCTCTGCCACGTCCAGTTCATCTGGCATGCGTCCTAGGGCCTCTCCGTGGAAGCGCGTATTGCTATCGGCCGGACGGCGTGTCCTGAGCTCTCTGTCTGGCCCGGGCTTGACGGCCTCACTGCTCGAGGTCCCGTCCAAGGCGCGCGCCCCACGCTCAAGGAGGCAGGGACAAGAACTCCCCAGAACCATAGACTGCAATCGGCGCGGCCGCATCGGGCTCCTTCGTCTACTGCCCACAATCAATCAAAAATTTTAATGTTCGCTAATCCTATTGTCATTGGAGGCTGGGGGCTCCACCCCCGGAACCCCGGCCGAATCTCTCCTGTGTCAATCTCGAAGGTGGCTGAGGGCTGAGCAAAGCGAGGCGCTCAGCCACCATTCTCAATTTTCTCAGGGACTCGGGCAGTTTGCCATTACGAATCGTTTGCCGCTGTGAGTTTTCCGTGTCGTTACCACACTGTAGCACATGCCCGTTAAGTGGGCCTGCGTGCGCCACCCTGCAAACCTATTCTGTGCCCCAACCCAGCGCCTCCTACAGTGCTGCACCGGAGCCGCAAGTCCGCTGGCCGCATAGCCCAGCCCATGGCTGACTGATCCGCAACCGGGTTTACTCTGTTCACTTCGAGAATGCACGCTCTGATCAGGCTTGTTATTTACGCTCACATTTTAGGCATAAAAGCAAGTTTGCAAAGTTGGTTAGGTTCGTGTTTTTTTTTGTTTTTACGGCCTGTTGGCGATCCTAGCTTACACCACGAAAGTCGAGTACACTAATCAGTCCTCGCGTCCCCTTGCATAGCAACGTAGTGTCCGCCTCACCCTCGGCAAGAAAAACAACGGCATCAATCAATAGTTCGTTTTCTGCCCACCACGGCGCATCCGACTGCCACTTCCCAGACTCCATGATCCTGTGCGTATTGTCCCATTTGCAGTAGGCCATGCCTGGTCTAATGATGCAAACATTGAGGATTTGTGTGTGATCGTGTACAAAAGTACTGTTTACATTTTCGCGCATAAACACGTGTAAAATGCATAAATTTTGACCTGGTGTGCATCTTCCCTCAGAAGATCCTCCGGAACCACACGGTGGACGGCTAGTCCGGACCCAGGATAATGGATTCCACCTCCCTGTGCATCGAGAGGATGGTTTCCACCTCCCTGTGCGCTGCCAAGAACACCGTGAGGCGTGGTGGCAATAACCAGGGCGTGGTGGCAATAACCAAGGCGTGGTGGCAATAACCAAGGCGGGTTGAGCCAATTGGCCTCACCACTCTAGTTCTTTGAGAGAATGCATCCAACCCCGAGGCGTGGGGCTTGTGTGCCTGAAGTTGAAGGCGGGGCAGTGGGAATTATTTACGGAACCAAAACGGTCAATTGTGCAGGATCCAAACTCCAGTGTAATTGCCTAGAAGGGGAAAGAATTGAGTTGAAAATCCTCCCCACGCTTTACCCTCCATGATTGACTGGGGATTGCGTTGAGCTTGGATGGGATATAGCCCGGGTCGATCAGCAAGGCCGGGCCAAACAGATCCACTCCAGTTCGTGGAGTAGCCCTCAAATCTGATCTGATCATACCTGGGCTCGCAACCGGTGCTCATCAGGATTGGGGGCTAATACAGCAAGGACTCGCCATCGAGGCCGGAGGGTCGAGCTACTCCGTGGTTCCGTGTTGTACCAAAGCTTTGGGGTGAGGCAAAACAAGATAAGGGGGGACGCCAAAAGGTCACCCCTAAATAGCCGTTCCCACTTGCTGCCAAACCTCACACCAAATCCGACGCCCTGCTTGGCCAGTCCCCTTGTGAACGCCCATGCTACAATCATCGCCCAATTGACCCTTGGATCCTGCAGCAAAACTGACCCCTGGTACAGGGTTGATATAAACTGGTGTTTGATGGCCCCGAAACGGTCTAGAAAGGCAGCCCGGCCCCGATTGGCCAGAGCACGCCCACCCAACGTCGTTCCTGACAGAAACTCGTAAAAAGGTTCGTCAATCATATTTATCATGCCACCCATGCAGAGCACGAGTACCGCTAGCGTACAGGCAGCAGGAGCCTCCAGGTGTATACCCACAACCTCCATTGTCATATTCAGCGAGATTCATGTCGTTCTGAGAGGGGTGCTTTTAACACCAAGCAAGCCATCAGCTGGAGATCCCTAGCCAACGGAGATCTCTGGACGCACACAGTTGTTATCTGGTTTGTGTCAGAACACTATAAACCTCCTGGTGGTCGCGACTCCTTGATATGTCGGTGCGTCCCTTGAGCAACATTCCGCGGATCCTCAGAAATATGGTGACAGCCGGAACATACCAAACCGCCATTTCTTGTAGTGTCCAGTGCGATCGAAACTGGCTGCAAGGCTAGCACATGAATAGCACCCTTTTGGCACTGCGGAGTCCCAGGGAGGGCCCACACTCTTGTATGGGGCTTAGGAAGATCCCGACGCCAATTTTTGGCGCGGTCGACGAACACCGATGTGGTTCAAATTCTGGTCCAAATAGTGAAATTAGATATGCTGCAAAATCTGTTGTACTCCGCCGCTCGCTACAAGAAAATTTAGGGCATTCAATATCCTTCTGGAAGGTGCTCTTGTCGTATTGTCAAAAAATATGGCAAGCGTGTGATAATAATAAGCTCTCAAACAAATCCAGACATGTAATTCTGGACGGAGGAAGTACTTCCTCCGTCCCATATTAAATGTCCTCTATGACTTTGGCGCGCGACTTCTCCATTACTGTTTTGTTCTTTTCCGATTAAAATTTGCCCAAAGCTTTGCTATGTCTTGGGAGGGCACGGTCAAAATTTCACGTCGATCCGTTAAGTATTGAGGATTTGGCAGTACTTTATAACAAGGGTCCTCCGGCCAGAAAACCACCGGTTTTTCAACGATTCCGCGAAAACGGCCGTTTTACGCGATGGCGAAGATCACGCCTTCGGCGGCAGAACAGAGCCGCCCATACAGAACTTTCCACGCCCCTCAGGCTGAAGGTGGGGGCGGTCCTTGTGAAGTGGCAAGGCAACAGAAAACGGGTTCCAAGTGTCTTGATTGCCGAACTCGCTGAGAGTTTTGGCTGCGATTCGAGGTCAATTCGGCGAATCGGGGCAGCGATGTGGGCCCAGATCTTCAAGCCCGGACTCTTGGGTCTTCATCGCTGTCGTCGAGGTAATTGTGAGAGGCCTCTCAAGTTTGGCAAAGAGGTGCGAGAGAAAGTGGCGGCCATCACCCCTACCAAACGGTGGACAATTAGGACAATGGCTGTTAGGACGGAGATTGCAAAATCGACATTGTTTTGGCACTTGAAGGGGACGGGCGCAGGACGAGCTGCTAGGAGGATAAAACCGTTTCTTTCTGAAGATCAGAGAGTCACTAGGTTGCGTTGGATCGTGGCCCACATGCGCAAAGTGGGCTGCAAGTTGGAGTTTTTCGACTTTGCGAACACAACTCACGTGCATCAAAAATGGTTCTTTTTGATGAAAGATGCTCAGAAAGTGTGGATATTACTGGAAGAAGGACATCTCAGGGCTCTCAAAGCACAGAGCAAGACTTTTGTAAATAAAGCGATGTTTATGGCTCCTGTTGGTCGCCCCCACAAACGGCCAAACGGGACCAAATTCAATGGATTGATGGGCATCTGGCCATTCGTGAGGAAGGGCTTTGCGGTGCGATCAGCAAACATAGAGCTGCTGGGGAGGCAGAGTTGAAGCTGGTTTTAGTAGATGGGGATGCTTGGAAAGAGGTGATGGTGGAAAAGGTCTTCCCTGCCATCAGAGATGCATACAAGCACTTGAAGAAACACATAGTGATCCAATTCGATGGGGCCAAGCCACACTGGAAATCGTCGATTCAAGCATCGATCGAGGCGGATTGCTCCAAGGAAGGTTACAACATAACCTTGGAGATGCAGACTGCCCAAAGTCCAGATTTTATTGTTTTGGATGTTGGGTTTTTTCACTCGTTGCAGGTCCGTGCATCGGAGATCAAGGATGGCGGGAATCTGCAAGTCATCGTTGATTCTGTGATAGCGGCCTTCTACAACCACAATCCAATCACACTCGAGCGTGTTTGGAAGGACTATTTTACGTGTTTGATGCCACCCTCCGCCATGACGGCGGCAACGACTTTGGCATGCCGCACGCGAGGACGGGAGCCGCCCAGATGCGCGGAGATCTCCCATGGACGTCGAATGTAAATGCGCATTTTTTGGGCCAGGCAAGGGGTATTTCAGAGGCTACTGAGAGGAGTCGGGGCTGACTTGTATTGCTTGAAAATTGGTAGTTAAGTTTTTTGGAACCCAATCTTTTGAACCTGACATTGTTTTGTACCTTTGAGGCAATCTTTGTAACGAATTTTGTCTTCGAAATAGAGGACACTTAATATGGGACGGAGGAAGTATGTTGGACAATCTGCGGTGCTTCCGCCGAGCTTCCAAGTTGTCTTGCGATATGGATATTTTCGAGGATGTGAAGGTTCGCGATGAGTCTACACGGTTTATACGGGTACGCGGTTGAAAATATGTCAATGTGCGTACTAACTGTGTGGTCTTGGGACCGCATTTGCAGAAATGACACAGTTGTATTTTGAGCAGACCGTACCAAGTCTGTGTCATCTGGCCTGTTTTTTGGGTAGTGCATTGTCTCAAGAGTGCTGGACGCAACGGCTCACGTTCCTGAGGCAATTTTTACAGGATAGTATCATGAAATCGTTTTGAGGCTGTTGCTGGTGAAAACTTTCGAGTGCAGAAGCTGGCCAAGGGTTCAGACGCATGCAACTTGCTTTTCTTCTTTCGTTCTGAAAGTTAAACAAGTTTAGAGAGCTTGTACGTCTATTTTTTACCAGCCACTGTCTTTCATAGCAAGAAATAGCTTATTCAATAAAGGCATGTATCTAAATAAACATGAAGGAAGCAAGCGAAACACTGAAGTCAAAATTTCAGGTGTCTAACGACAGAAGGGTGGATAGATTGTAGTTCAAAACACAGAATTGGAATATTAAATAAAGCTACCATTTTTGATGATAGTCGCACCAAATTTCTGCGCCATCGTTTATTGTGTGCAGAAAGTGAATGCCGTTTTTGAGGCAAACTTTGCCAAATCTTTAAGATTTAGTTTTGTGTCTTAATATTGCAACTATGGAAAATCGTGTAATTTAATTTAACTCGTTTCTGAGAACATTCAACAACAACATATACTGACTTGCGTCCAAGGAACCCAGGGCTTCACGCAATCCAGTAAGCCGCAGTGCGCATCAATAATTCGCTCGTTTGCCCTAGTTGCCCTAGGTACTTTAGCACACCGACGGGGAAATGTTTTTGCTCTGGTGTGGCTCCCTTGCTAGCGTGCCAAGTTCTACACAATTACCTCGATATCGATCACTAGCTTCATTGATAAGCTTGTTCCCATGGCGATACACCAACCGCCATAATGCATCATCGCGTTTTCCACTGGTGCCAAAGGCTATTGCTGCTCTGTCTCCTTTATGGTGCAGTCACATAGCTGCACGCTGTAGGCATTCTGGCCTCCGAACGCCTAAAGGCAGGCATAGAATGCCTCTCCCGCGCCTTCTGGAGTTCCAGAGACGCCGCGTTTCCCCGTGTCCTTGCTGGAAGTGTTCCCCATAACAATTTCAGGAGGGTTGCCGTTTCCGCTTAACACTTTTTACTCTTCCTCCGCCTCTATGATGATTCCCGACCAGGTGCACCAACACTTGCCACTTCGCGGGCACACATCATTGCATACCGCGGTTCCATCCCCCACACCGCCTCCCCGTTGCCGCGTCACAGAGCGCAAGCAGCCAGTTATTGGCAATAAAAGATCCTCTCCCGCGGCCGCTCGCAGAGAGCATGGACGCGGCGACGAAGGAGCGACCAGCCCCGACTGGCGCCCTCCTAGCCAAGGTGCATTGGGGGGTTCGCTGCGGGGCCTGTGGGGCAAGCCAGGGCGACCGCCTGCCGACTCCGGTGCCTGCAGCGGCCTGGGAGCGTCACGGCACGGCCTGACATGCTCGACGTTCGCCCACAAGATCGGCATCTAGATGGTTGCCCGCGCTGGACGCCCTGTCGTGCGGTTCAACGCGGAAATCCGGATACCAACGCCTGTGCCTGCCGGAGCCCCCTTGCACAGCCTCTAATCCGCGCGGAGTAATCCAGCATCCCACGCGCCCACAGACTCGAAGCCGTGACATGCGCGTCGCGCCCGGTGTGGGTCGCCGCCGCGGATCTCTCTCGACTTCGGTGTGCAAGAAGCACCATACGTGGTGGGATATGTGTACTATAGCCCCGCCGTCTTGCTAGGGTCCGAAGGCAAGGAACCTTTGGCCATGGGACCTTCCTGCTCAAAATTCTGTGCCCACTGCGCTTCTCCTGTGTGGCAGCTATCGACCCCGACGGCAAGAGGGAGTGCTGCAAATCCCTCGGCTCCGGGAATGCTAGGGGACGTGTACCACCGCACTGCATGCCCAATTCCTGGACAAAGACTGGGAGCGTAATCGGGGTGTCGCGTCCTTCAAGTGTTTGGGTAATGGGTTTGTTTTCTCGAAAAGGCAATCCATCGTGCGAGGATCGTTGAATGAAAGCTGGCACAAAACGGCCACCGAGCGGAGCATGATTAGCAAGGTTGGCCTTGACAACCTCGACTGGCGCCTCAATCAGGGCAATGTGCGCGAGGTGCAGCTCACATGCATGCCTGCTGTCATGGCACTTCGAGTATCTATCTACCTGAAAATGATGATGGCGGTGATGCGACCTGATTACAAAAAAATTGCGAGTTGTGCAGTGCTGCATGCGCGATCAAAGCAGTACTTCATGGCAAATCAATGCTGTAGTCGACCTTGAATCCATGATTTTACTCCGAGTAAATGCCAGTGTCTGATGGTCTCCACCGACGGCTTTGTTACAGCATGTTCATTTGCAACAGCAGCTCAACAACTACTGCACACCTACTACTGTAGTGCAACAACAGTTCTGGACAACCGATCAGGGACTGTCCTGAAACAGCTTCTTCAAATGAATGCAACAACGCGTTGAAATTAACGAACATGTTCACCGTGCCCACGGCTGAGTCCACGGCGATTGGCCGAAATTCCCCACAGGTGCACCTGTACTATTAGACCCAGGGCCCCCGGTTCTTGGTTCCTGCTTTCTTCCGGCATGGCAATAATTCAATCACCAAGCTCGGCGGAATTTCATCACCATCGCCCCCGGGTTTAGGTCTTAGCGCCCTGTGCCGCGGGCGACAACTAAACTAGCGGGAATCAATCGGTGTCCCGCGTGTCGGCACCCCACGGGCTTCCCGTGTGTTGGTAGCGGCAACTCTTATCGCAGTTGCAAGGGCACGTACTCACGCCAACGCAATCCACCACAAAACTCAACGCTGCTGCAGGTGCACTCGCTCACAGTGCATATAATCTGGCGAGGATCGATCGAAATCGGTCTTGCGCGCATGGTGCGGCATTCAACATGGGCGGAGGGCGGGTAAGGGGACAGGGATGGGTGGCTTTAAATTCCGCGCAGCACATCCAGTGGCAACACTTTAGTGGCGCACTGAAGATGCATCCCAGGTTGCAATTGTCCTCACTGGGAAGAATGGTGGCAACAATGATGTTAGTGGCCCTTCCAAGAAAAGCAAACCAGGGAGGCGCTTCCCGCCTGGGCATCTCCAAGCAGGTCACGCTCAGCCAGAACCACAGCTTGCCATCCTTTTTTCCCTCCATGACAATAATTTCTTATCGCCGATCGAGTGGCTCAAGTGTTGCGCATCTGCCTGAGTGCCGGTGACCATGACGCGATGTGGCCTGCTGCGATGCTGCAACATCGCAAGTGATCGCTGACCGACTTCAATAGTCGGTTGCAACAATTGCGCAATGGTCGTGCACAACGCGCTACCACAGTTCCCGTCGTTGTGGTTTGTCCACCAGCACAGAGGACCAGCACCAGGGCTCCAGTGTCCGCGAAGGCCAAGCGCCAGTATGGCGCCCTGGTGTCCGGGTCTGGGCCCTAGGACCTAACCCGGGGGCAATGTTGACAAGATTCCGCCGAATTCGGTGATTGGATTATAGCAGTGTTCCCTATATAGCGCCCCGCCCCCACCCCCCAAACCCCCCGTGTGACATGGCCGCAAAGGGGGGGCTATTGGGGGCCGGGGTGCTATTGTGTTAAATTTGCTCTAATACATTTAATTGTAGTTTTAGTCAACATGGCCTTGTGTAATGACCTGCTGGCGCTGTGGCGGCGCCTGGCGACGGCGTCATGTGGCAGTGTGCCAGCACATCAGTGTGGTAGCGTGGCGTTGCGGCGGCGTGGCGGGGTGGCAGGGTGGCAGGGTGGCAGCGTGGCAGCGTGGTGGCATGGCGATGTGGCGGCGCAGCAGCGTGGGTGCGCTGTTGTGATCATCGCGGGCGTGCGATGGCTGCACGACTGGTGTGCCCAGTCTGCCAAATCAGTGCTGGGGTCAGTGGCGTTCATAGCTGCTTTGGCTGCAACGTCTCTATGCATGCATGGTGCGGATCCTGCTCGTGTGGTAAGGATTTGCAAGGGGAAGACTGTTGCTTGAGGCGCTACTGCACAACCTGTCGGCCAGTGCGAGCATCAAAGTCCCCGGTGCGGAGATCGGGTGTGATGCCAAAGCAACCGATCAAGAGTTTTTTGATGGTGGTGAGAACGACGACGATGATGGAACCCCCTGTGACTTGAATTTCGTCGAAGACGGACTTCTAGCGGCGATGAGGGTTTTGGCAGTGACATGGAGATAGATTTGTCTGACGATGATGAGAAAGAAAGGGCAGGAGCTGGAGCACATGAATGGGTGGGTTGCATTCAGATGTCTCTGAGACTGCAGCGATGGTTGCCGTCTCTGATGCAGTTCCAGCTGGGGGAAGTCGTGGTGTCAGGATTGGCCAGAAAAAAAGTGCAGGCACGTGCGCCATAGAGGACCAGATTGACCTTGGAGAAGAAAGTTGGAATGTATAGGGCTGCGCCCAAATTCGAAGGCCAAGGAAGTAAGGACAGACTTGCATAAAAGTTTAATATTTCTGTGATGTGCTTGAAGAATGTCAAAAGGCAATGTCCTACATTGGTTAGAACTTTGGAACAAAGCATCGCCAGAAGCGCCAGCAAGGCGTCTAGGAAAATATCTTTGACGGATACTGAGGGTGCGGTGATACAGTGCTTTGAGCTTGCTCGAAAGCATGGGATGCCAGTGACAAGGAGGTCGCTCAGGTCCATGGGCATTGCGGTGAAGGAAAAACTTCTTCCTGTGTGTGGGCTGGAAGAACGTGCACATGTGGTATTGGATGTTATACGGATGAAACAGTCTCATTCTACTAACAGATGCCATGTTCTACATACATCATTAGCGCGGAAGGGCGCAAGACTATATGTGGCACAAAAAACATGCACAATTAAGATTTCATATGCCAATGCTGATCGGTCTATCAAAGTCCCCATCGCCGTTATCGGGGCATCTGCCATCCCTATATGCTTTCGATTGAAGTCCTGTCCAAGTCACTATATGCATCAAAAGAGGGCATGGAGTGACAATAGGACATGTTGAGAATGGTTTTGGAAGGTGCTTCTCCATTGTGCGACAGCTCGACTTCCCTCCACAACAAGAATTGCTTGATTGTGGACAATTTCAGCGCGCATGATGATGACTTTGGATGGATGTCATGGCTTTGCTGCCAAATTGCGTTCCTGTGCACCGGCCAATGGATGCTGGAGTTATTAAAGCTTTCGAAGCACACTACCGCCGAAACTTGTTGTCAAGAGTCTTGGAGGTGCCGCTGCACAAGCTGGAATTGAGACAAGCAAAGTTAGAAATTGCCAAAAGATTGAAAGGCATTGCTGAAGAGTATGATGCTCATGCACTTGATTCTGCTCACTGTTTGAAAAGTGCATGGGACAACTTCACAACACAATGCATTGCACTACGTTGTTTAAAGCTGGCGTTTTTCCCAGGACCATGGCTGCAAAAATGCGGAATGTGTGTGTCAAGACACATGGCCAAAGAGCCTTGGAAAATTGATTATTGAGGCATAATAATTGATGGTATGTGAGCCATGGCTGCGTCAGCCAGAAGTCAAGAATTTGGGGAAGAAGACAGAAATTCTGTGAAGATTCTCCAAGTAATTGATGGTATGGAAGCATGGGTGTCCATAGAGGATAATGAAGACGTATCGGGAGCGGTGGCAGAAGTTGGTTTTCATGAGCTAAAAGAGGAGCTGGCATTCATAGAAAAACCAGCTGAAGGGAGCGATGAGATGGCCCGAGAAGATATGCACGAAACAAATGATGCACACCATGAAGCGCGAGGTGGGCCATTTCAGTTGCCTACATGCCAGAAATAGCATGTCATTCTGTTGGCCCTGAAGGTCTTGCCACCGAAGTAGGTTTGGATGTGGCAGAGGATTTTTCGTACAAGGCCAAGCAAGAGTTTCAGAAGAACGCAAGTGCCAAGAAGAAGATGCGAACGCGGCTGAACGAGTTCTTCAAACCTTGAGAGGATCATGTGTTGAGGGTTTGTATTTGGTCTATGAGATGTTTATTCAACCATAGCTAGAAATTGCTGTTGCAGCATTTTCTGGACTTATTCTTGATCAGGTGACTATTTGTTGGGTGCCCATAGCACTGCAATCAAAGCATGTAACGAATGTTGCGGTGCATTGCAAAGATGAAATTTCACCATACATTGCAAGATGGCCACGGTTGCGTAGCACCGTCTGTTTGTTCGTGGACGACCACACGTGCGTATGCACTGGTGGGACGTCCTTGTATCCGAGTGCTTGCATCGTTGCAAGCGGCGCATCACACAATGAACGCGCCCCACCGTTCCCCACCCGTGCGGCAGGTCGCCCAGACCTAGGGACTCCCACGTGTGCAAGTTGCATGGCCCACAGTAGCAGGTGCAGCATGGCAATGCCAACGGTCTATAATGGTTGTGCGGTGCTTGAGACTGGGCACGAAAGTCACAACAAAAAGGTGGGAGTGGGAGGCCGAACGTGGCCTCACACTCTCACCATTGCTGCTCCCCCTTGGCACCGAATGGTGCCACCCATGGTTGCCCTGATTGGCACCCGCGGATGCCATCAATCGGCCTTGACTTGGACGCCAAGCACTGCCGCCTACCCATCCTGAGGGGCAAGGGCAAGGCCTGCACAGAATGCTCGTTTGCAACATGGTCTCTATCGGCCCCGGATTCTACAGCAATCTACGCGCTGAAGACATGGACGCCACAACATTGGGCACCCCTCCCCATCTCTCCATTCCGATGGCCGCAAGGAACCCAAACGGGCAGTGCCCACTTCGCTGTGCATAGGTGGAGATCTGCCATGTAACGCACACCTCCCGTGGCCTCCCGGGGAGGCCTTGGGCCCAGGCCCCACAATGGACGCACCAAACGTGCCGCCCAACCGTCTGCAATATGCCAAGCTCATGGAAACGGATGGCCACCGCTCCATCCGTCCACCGGACACCTCTCTTGGGTGTGTTTGGTTGTTCGCAATAGTAGCTTGAGGTCCCATTGTGCAGTGCTTGGGCTACCAATAATGAAAGCATTGTTTGACTAGTAATCCAACCCTCAATTGCGGCAAGCTGCTGCTGCGTGAGGCCCAGATTGCCTTGGCAAGGGATTCACATACGGCGGAGCCTTGGCCATTGGAGACGGTTGCCCTGAGAGGGAATTGTATGGGCAGCAGGGATTATCAGACAATATCAGACTACCAACTATGGCAAATGGGTCCAGGCAGAACGACAACATCCAGGGCGCACTCACATATATTATATAAACTTGCACAGCTAAGCATCCCAGATGCGGCAGCACACTCGAAGCAACAGACCCTAAAGGCATCCATGCCTCCCCTGGGAGCGCTCGTCCCCGTGTCACAACGAGAGGCAACTCCTCCGCTCAGTGGCCATTGCGCTGGCCTTAGGGGCCAGAAGGGAGAGGCCCTGCGGTGCGAAACCGGAACAATGCCCATCGCTGCCTCGGGCGGACCTACGTGAGATCATGGGCCGGCGATGGGGGGATCCAACCGCATGATGGCAAGCACCGTCCGTGCAGGCCTGGCCCTTTCACTTCAGGGGAATTGGACCGCCTCCCCTTGGCCTTTCATCCTGCCCACACAATTTCTGTTCAGAAGGGACTGCGTGTTTTCGCCCCCACTCCGGATGGCCATGACCCGGACCGACGGGCCACGATGGCCCGGACGTTTGTGCGCAACATGCAAGGCTGAGCCAAGCAATCTGAGCCAATGGATTTATGGAGCAAGGGATGGCCGCCAATCTGACCATCAATGGTTTGCGGTGGGGCCCCAGGGAGAGAGACGCACCAGCCCGGAACCCTGGGCGGGGTCGCGGGGAGCGATGGGGAATGACATGCGCAGGGGCCCAGAAGGTGGTTTTCGTGGATGACTCAGGGAGATGCGGGTGCGGACAGGCTGGTGGCATATTGGGGATATCACTGGTCGTATTGGGCGCTGTCATATGCTCTTGTATGTTAAGCGTTCTGTTGGGAGCACGGAAGATGGAGTGACTAGGGGGAGCCTGTCGGAGGATTAGTATAGGACTAGCATGGACATTAAGGGGTGTGTAGATGAATAGAAAATTTTATAAGCAATCTATTGATAGTAAGATCAGGTGATTTGCAGGAGGAATGGAATTAGAGATTGGGAGAGGTGGTTGTGGATCGAGTCTGGAAATGCGCCAACGACCTCCAGCATGCACTCCTAGAGATCTGGGAGGCCTCCCTAGGTGACGGCTACCATATTCTTGATACGATAAAGCAAGTGGTGGGTCCCTGCAAGCTTCATTGGATATGGGAGGTTTGACTCCGGTGGTGAAGTTCGAGGTGCTCATCCAGTTCAAAGTAATGTGCTATACCGGTTTGAAGCCGGCGTGGGATGCATACCGATGTGATGTGGAGGTCTCGGAACTGCACTGCATGGATAACAAGCCCATGGTGTGGTGCGCGCTGGAGATCATGAAGAAGGAAATCCAGGTGGAGCAGAGGCATGCCATGGATACTTCTTCCACAAGCAAATCAATGCGCCAAGCTTGGGCAAGGCATATTTGATGGACAGGCGGTTTGATGCCTTGGTGGAAGAGCGCCAAATACTGACTTGACTACCCCCTGGACCGCCCAAGCAAAACCTGGATTCACCAGTACAACAAAATGCTATCAAAGGATGGAACGCTCAGGCCCAAGCGATGCAAGCATGGTGGAGGCTTGATTCCATCAAGTTCGAGGTGCAAGGTTGGCTTCAAGGGCACAAGGCCAAGCCGGACATCGAGCAAGAGCCCCCTCCCTCCACGGAGAAGCATAGATGAGTTCAGTGGAGGCAGAGAGAGCGGGCGCAAGCGGATGCTGGCCATGTGACAGCTGGAGCAGGGGCTGGACAAGTAGAGCATGGGCCAAAATGTGATGATGGGACATCTTGGGTTTGCATGATGCCTTGATGTGGAAATGGCCTTTTTGGTGGACGCCTGTTTTTTATACTTCCTCTGTCCGTAATTAATTGTTCTCTATTTGAGAGACAAAATTCATGACGAAGAGCACCGTAAATTTACAAAAAAAGCATAAAAATCGGAAAGATTGGGTTGGAGAACCTTTAAATACCAATTTTCAAATACAAAGTTAGTCCGAACCCTCTGGATGGCCCTCCAGATTGGCCGGAAATCGTCCAAAAAGTGTGCATGCAAATTCCGCATCCACTAGAGATCTACACGTTTCTATATCACTCCTGTCCTTGGCGCCCAAAGGCAAGTCGTTGCTGTCGGTGAAGGGTGGTGTCCCTTACATGTAATAACGTTTGCCAAACACGCTCGAGCATGTTTAGATCCTGATCGTGGAAGGCCATCATTGCAGTATTGACGATTTCTGAAATTTCGGCCATCGTCGATCTTTGACGTGTGGACGTAAAGCAAGCGGGTAAGGCTAGCTTCCGAGGTATTAAAGCTTGGGATATGTGCGGGCTATTGTTCCAAGGTCGTGCAGTAGACTTGCTTGTACAATCTGACTCGATTGAGGCTTGAATCGTTGCTTTTGTGGGCAGCCTAGCCCACACCCCACAAACTGCAACGATCTGCCAATTCTTGCATGCAATCCACAATTCATCACAGCCCAGCAAGTTCATTTCCTTTTGAGAAACATAGTTTTCTCCATCTAGCTAGTCTTCTCAAGCTCAACCCCTTCAAGTGCCAAAAAATGGTGGATTCACCAATTTGTCTAGGAGGGCTACTGCCTAATTGCCCCCTTATTGTCTGCCGCTGAACGGGGTGATGACCACCACTTTCCTATAGGTTTGCGAGGAATTTGGGAGGCCTCTTGCAGTATCCCTCGTAGTGGAGTTGGAGGTCCCAAAGTCGTGGTCCAGAAATCTGGACCTGATGGGCATCTCTGACTCGGCCAATCGAGCTTGAATTGCAGCCGCAAGACACGGCGACTTCCACGATCAGGACTCTCAAGACACATTTTCTGTTGCCCTTCTCCTTTGCAAGTACCTCCATGATGTTCTGTCCAAACGGCATGGATAGTTTTGCCTGAGCGGCTCTGCAGCGCTGCCGCAAAGGCATGCTCCTCAAAACAGCGAAAATGGCCATTTCAGTAGGGATGTTGAAAAACTGGTGGGTTTCTGGGTGGGCGACCCTTGTTACAAAGTGCTGCCAAATCTGAAATACCCAATGGATTGACTTGGAATTTTGAGAGCATACTCTCAAAATATAGGCGCAACTCTGCAGGAAATTTGAATGAGAAATAAAGTGTCTATGATCGAGAAGTAAGGCACCAAAATCACAGAGGACAATTAATTCCGGACGGAGGAAGTATTTTTGATTAAGGGACATTTTGTATATTGTAGGGATCGTAGGTTTCTTCAGGAGCCTGTGGGACCCTCTGGGGTGCAGCCAAGGGTGTGCTGAGGGGACTGTGAATGGCAGAACCCTGGGATTCGACTGTAGGGCCTGGTCTATGGTAGGGAGAAAGGTCTCTTGGAGCTGATAGGACCCTTGGAGTGGACTTTTTGGTGTGTCGTATGCAGATTTGGGCCGGGATGTATAAAAAGGGTGGGGGCGTGCGGTGCAGCCACCCCCGGTCTGTAAGACAAGTTTGCCTTGTGACCAGTGCACCCGAGCAGGCCACCTCCCAAGTCGAGTGTGGGACGTGAAGCTCGGACGAGTGGAATTCCTTTGGAAAGAATCTCTGCATCCGTGTGAGGGAACTGTGCCCTGTGTATGTGAATACCATCCTGGGGTTTTGGCTTGCGCATGTCTCTTTCCGCTGCGCATACCCCGAAGGGTTGTGCCATATATCGGCATCGATCTTTGCAGCAGCGAAGCCGCATAAAGTACAACAGAAATGGTGACAAACCAAAAAGGGAGGCACTATTGGGGGCCGAGGGCGCTATACAGGGACCCGCACTGTCATCTAATCTCCTTTCGTCCCATCGTACCGGAAGTGGAGTCCCCCAGCGCATGACTGTCACTTTCAAGCAAGAGTACGCCACGCAGAAGAAGCTGCAAGCGAAACCTACCATTTAAACTCGGGTGGCCTTACCCAACCCGTTTCCAGTCAGTGAAGGTTCAGACCATGACGAGCACACAGGCACACTTTCACACACAACCCAAAGCATCCCCAGAGTGACTATTCGGGTGCACACGTGTCACCAGTGTGACGTACTTTCCAGTTTGCCAAACGTCTCTCTTACATAACGTCAAGCCACAATATCAAAGGGCTGCGGTGGGCGGGAGCGAAAGAAAGAATAGAGCGACCTTTCGCCACACCTCTAAGTCCATGCCCCAACTGGTACAACCCTTGTGAGTAACCTTTCAACACAAGTTACTCACTGACAGGTGGGCACCCCACGTGTCCAGCCGGATTTTACACCGTGCCCTAAAGGTCACTGGCTGTCCCACATGAGCACGACCAATTCTTTGGTAGGTGTGACTCACTCACTGCCGCCTTCAGTCCAAAGGGGCGGCACCCGTTCCAGCAAGTCCAACACCTCCTGAAACTTCCCTCCCAACGGCCTAAACCCGTTTAACTTCATTCACTGACGTCAATTACGTATCCGCAGGCCGCCGCCTCACACAACCGCAGGCCACACAAACCTCCCCCATCCCCTGTGTCAACCTCTCTTCTCCGCTTGTTCAAAGCGCCTTGTGCTGCGGGTACCCGCCGCGGAGGAGCGAGTCCCCCCGCCTGGGCGCAGACGAAGCGCGCTCCTGCCTCGTTGTCTCGGATAGTTGCGCCGGTGGCAGTAAGCCGGACGCAGGTGAGCCGCTGGGCGCGACTTGTGCATCCGCCCCAGCAGCCCCCGGCGTGGTGCTGATGGCCAAAGGGGGCGGGTGGGCCCCACGATCACCACGGCGGATCCCAAGATCGGTCGCCGTGGCGGATCGGGAGGGATGGAGCAGGACGGCCCGTTTCCTGGACGCGCAGCGGTGCTCGGCGCGTTGCTCGCGATTGGCTGGCGTGTCGATGCGGGGTGCCGACGATAGCGGGCAGTACCTGGTTGGGTCCGCGAAGCACAGGCCGGAGCCCTGCCATGCAGCTCACCGATGCTTGTCTCCCCACTGTCTGGTAGGGCTTCCGGGCGTGTGGCGTGTGCTCAAACGACGCGCAGCCACGCCATCGATATCGTTGTGGGGCGTGGAGGACGCGCGATGGAGGAGAGTCGAGCAGAAGCGGTGAGTGGCTGTGACGGGCGCCAGCTTGGGGAGGAGAGGGAAGGGGAGGACGCTTATGCCACTACCGGGTGGTCCTGCCGATGAGCGCGCGGGTTTGCGGCCGGAGAATGCGAGGTTTCGGGCGCCCCGGACGGGCATGGGGTCCCTTGTTGAAAACGTCGACTAACGCCCGAGAATCGAGCGGGAATTTCCGGCTGCTGGGAATGCTGGGAATTGTAGTGGCGGCCCGATCGATAGTGGGCGATAGAGGCTGTGCTACCCCGATTTGAAGCAAAGGACCCATCCCATTCGTGTGTAGTGCATATGGAATAGCAGCAAAAGTGCATCTCCCTGTACAGATCTGTACAGTCTACACTGAATCCCACTTGATGCCCATGGCAGCAAGGTGATGGGTTGGGGACCTGCAGCGCCATTGTGTGTTTCTGCTGATGTCACCGGCAACCCTTTGCTCTTTAATTGGCCGATCACTGGACCCCTTGCTGGAGTCATTCTCTGCCACAAATGTGATCGATTTTTGGACACTGTTGACCTTGGTAGTCATTGCATATCAGGTGCAGTGTGCTCCAGAATGGACAGTGGGGCTCAACTGCAATTGTGCAGCTGCATGCACAGCATTGACTACCAATAATTCTGTTTTGCACCTCAGCTGGGTCAGAATTTACATTTTTGTGATTGGAATGTGCAAGACCAGTGTAGCGTATTTCTGTGTTTGTGCTAAGAGTGCATTCACTCAAATTGGCTGAGGGGGAGATGCTGCCTCATGCAGCTGAAGCTTGGATGGGCTCTTTCAATTTTGAATCTTGCATTATTGACAGGAGGGGCACAGGCTGCTACAAGGGCTGCAGTACAACCACCACATGCTGTCCTTCCTCCACCAGCAGCTAGAGAGAGTGAGAGGCCTACAACAACCGGCCAGTTCAACATCAGAAGAATGGCGGGCCTTTTGTGCCAGGGTCGCAAAAGCGCACAGGCTGCTGGCCAAGCATTCAGAGCCATTTGACATCAGAACATTTTACAAGATCGAAGATGTCCACAGTATCATTGATGAAACCTGTGACTTTCTGCGGGCACAGGCACAAGAATGGCAGATGCAGTGTGCGACTGAGCTGGAAGACACTGTGCCATATGACAGTGTCGAAGAGGACAGGGAGTACTTGCACAAATTGCTTTCTTACATCCTGAAGGGCGAGCAGCGCGGTGTCAGTGATGAGTTGCTCAGTAGATGGATGTCCATCAAGCGCGCTCATGACGATGAGCTTAAATTCCTGCTGATCATCCCTCAAAATTCCCTTGTGCTGGAGAAGCCGATAGGTAGAGGTGGATATGGTCTTGTTTGTGAGGCACGATGGAACTTTTCCAGAGTGGCTGTAAAGAGGCCACTTGCCGATGGTGACTTGCCCATCGAAGAGTTTGCAAGCCTTGTGAAGGAAGTGGCTGTGCATGCAAAGTTGAGCCACCCCAATGTTGTCCAGGTCCATGCAACCACACCATCTGGCTGGCTGGTCATGGAAATGGCAGACACAGATCTTGGAGCATTGTGTCGAGGCTCAAAGAAGATTGGCTGGCGAGGAACCCTCAACCTTCTTTTGCAAGCTGCAACTGGGCTGTGCTTTTTGCACAGCCTATCTCCTCCTATTGTGCATTCAGATGTCAAAGGATCAAATTTTCTCATATTTGGGACAGACCCAAACAACTGCAGAGTGAAGATCACGGACTTCGGACTTGCATTCGAAGCAGTTAAAGGAAGGAGCAAGACAGCAAGTCTGGGAGGAGGGACGCTGGAGTGGATGGCTCCAGAAATATACCAGGGAGAGCCCATCTCTCTCTCGTCTGACACCTTCAGCTTTGGAGTTGTCATATATGAAGCAGTGACAAGAGCCCATCCATATGGAACAGACAAACTGGTGCAAGCCTATGTGAAGGATGCAGTTGTGTTAAACAAGAAGCTGTCCAACGAAGAGCCATGCACAGTGCACCCTGAGGATTGTCCTGAAGAAATGCAGCTGCTCATGAGACAGTGCTGCACAATCAACCCCGCAGAGCGACCAACAATGAGGGAGGTCATTCAATGTCTGCAGGAATTGCCGTGGGACTGGAAGCCTTCTCCTGGAAACTCAGACAAGGTGAATCTTGGCAATGCACTCTGTGTTGATGATGCTGACAAATGCCACTGCATTTGTACTGTGTTTCTCTGAGGCCACTGTTTCGATCTTGCCACAGATATTTTGCCTCTGGATGACCCACCCACCAAATCTAGATATGCTTGTTGTGTGGACCTGTCATGCGTAGTTTGAGCAATGCATTTGGAAGTTGACACATGCAGAAGATATGAACATGCTGATGTTGCAATTGGTGCAATGCAAGTTCCATATCTGCAATTTTAGCCCCATTTTTGCATTCACATTGTTATGCGTGAAATCCATCAACACATAAATGCCTATTTTTAACCCAGCGGTATTTAAAATAATCCGCCATCATGTTGGCATTCAAACATGGCCTTTTCATGTAGCTGCAAGCAATGCGACGCCGGCTGCGCGCCCCTCCGACCAAGGGTAAACTTTTGACGCAGGCAATTGGCGTCACTTGCCCTTGGCGCCCCACAAGGTTTGCCGGCAAGCACAGCGAAGTGGGCGTTGGGACGGCAGCCAGGCGACCTGAGGTCACGAATGTGGCCAAGTCAAGGTAATAGCCAACAACCAATGACAAACCACACTTGCGCTGAGACCGGGCGTCGCAACAGTGTGCAGTGTACAGGCGCCCCTGCGTAATGGGCATGGTGGCCGCTGGCTCGACGGGCGCCAGAGGCATCGCAATAGTTGCAATGCCTCTGGGGGCCGCCAAGCAAGCTCTTTCTGTGGCCCACATTGAGATCTCTGGGCGGGCATAAGGTAGCGGGGAAAGGCCCCACAGGGTGCTCCCCACATCAGCACCCAGGTTGAGAGCAGAGGGCGGAAGCCAAGGCGAGGGCGTCGGCAGGTGGGGAGGGAGTGCGCATTAGGCACCTGAAGCCTCGTTCCCATGGGGAAGGCGCGACCCGGTGGGGCGCCATTGCGCGGTGAAAGGAAAATGCGTGTCGCTGGTGTGCACGAGGTGGGGGCCTCTGGGAAAGACGAGGGGGAAACCTGGATCCCAAAGCCACAGAACAGGAGGGGCGCGGGAATTTTAAAAACGACATGGTGGCAAAGCCACAGGATGCGGCTTTTCGCGCAGAAAGAGCGGCACAACATGAGGTGTGGTCTCCGTCGAGGTTGCTCTCTGCGATGCCATTATTGCTTCAGCTCCGCGCACTGGCCCTGGGTTTGGCGGCGCAAAGATCTCGTCCACCATCGCCAAGCGGTAACCGATCGACCCCCTGTTTCTGAGATCGAGAACGATCCCCTCTTCAGGTTTTTGCTTTGGTTTTCTAGCAAAACACATCCCTGTTGTTCTCGCCAACTGCCGTTCCAAACGTTCATGGCCGCATATAGGGCTGGGAATCAGGGTGGCCGCAGCCCGTCGACTGCATATTCGCCCTGCCGATCCAACCCCCACCCCACACGGCGATCTTCGGCTCCACACGCAACGAACCACAGCCTGTGGGGCTGCCGATTGGCGGGCGCTGGTCCTCGCCCCACCGGGAACTTCGCCAGCTGGCCGCTCGACGTTGGGTGCCCAACGATTTGCATGTTTGCATGGCATATGGCTGGCGACCGTACTCGCCCCCACCGTACCTGGCCATTATGCTGGTGCCGCCAATGTAAATGCTAAAGGTCGGGTCGGATTTAACGTATCCCCACTGCCTTGGGGCACGCTGCCTGGCTCCTCTGGGTAGGCCGCCCCTGGCCTGTTGTACATCATGTGGGGGTGGGAAGCGAAGTCCAGCTGACTGTGCTCCAAGCAGCGCGTGGAGTTACAAGGGCGGGAACAAGATGGGACAAGGCGGCACTATTATTGCATGGCACCAGCACACAGTGCATAGGCGCCTACACTGCCTCACAAGCCCGACCGCCAAGTACGCTGGGTTAATCAGAGGACGCCGTGTGCACAGCGCATGCACATGTCCAGCCTTCCTATGGCTGTATTTATTAAAATGTCCGGGTTGCACGATGAAGCTGCAAACAACGATCAGTCTTCCACCCTTCAAACACCCACAATGCAATGTCCACCATCCCCTTAGTAAGGGCAAACATGTTGTCAATCAAAAATTGTTTTCTACCCATTCCAACATGTCTGACTGCCACTCCCCCGACTCCCCGAGTCTGCATGTATTGTCCTTATGTATGCAGGGCCTGCATTTAGGCATTTTATGTACTTAATGTGCAAAACCATAAACAATATATTAATCCACGAACATATGTATATGCACTGTGTTTGAACCATAAAGACAAATTCTAGTGCAAATGCTTGTACCCTTGATTTTGTGCTGACACCTTCATCAAGGAATTTGGCAGCAAAATGCAACCAAATGTGCTCTCTTTTGACACATGATGGCATGCCTGAATGCAGGACAAGCAATTCATTCTTTGTGTCTTTGTTGTGCAATAGTGTGCACATATCCATGAGCGACTCAATTTTATGTTTGTCAAAGATTGGATCCAGCAACCTTCAAGGAGCAGCTGGGGAGCATGCAGCAAAGTCAGATCATCTGAGCGATCAGCTCCAGGGACTTGCACTACAGCCACCAAGATCTGTGGGGACACCAGATGCTGTGGTGGAAGACATTGCAGAAGATGAGGTGTGCATGGACACCTTTGTAGTACCACCATGTGGGAATAGTCAGCTGGTAAATTTGTCAGAATTTGCCAAATGGTTTGAATTTGTAGCTTTGTGTTATGAAAGATAAGCATGGGAGCATACAATCTCCAGCAGGAGTTTGTGTGATATGAATGGATTTTGGAAGTGCAACAAGAACTGCAAGGGAAGCTATTTCCTAGTCAGTTCATGTACTGTGTATCTTCGAATGCATAAGTGCACCCGCAATAAAGTTATATTGGAGGTCAGTGCTACTGGCCATGTTTTTCCAACAAAGGCAGCATTAAACTGCTACCACTGACTGTTGCCTAATTATAATATATTGAAAAGCCCAATGGCCAGTAAACTGACTAACAGGATAAGTAATTGTGAAAACATACCATTCACAGGTACAGCGTAAAAATGTTTACCTATTGCATGGAGTGGTGCTGATCTCAGTCTGGTAGCATTGAGCAGCACGTATCAAAGGTTTGTGACAGGTGACAACAATTACCTGTTGGTGATGACATTAGATAGCATGTCCAATGCATGAACGGCAGACCAACAGGTAGAACAGTGGCAAAGGGCATACTGTCCACAGGGTACTTTAGTTGGATTTAAGGATGGCGGCCTCAGATCCCGAAACGACCGAATCGTCACCACTGGCCACAGGCACGCCTTCGCAGTAAAAGTTCTCTGAACGAGCGTCGTTTTTTCCAAAACTGATTTAATGGCTTGTAGTCGACAAAATTATCTGAGTCTGGATGTATTGAAATGGAAATCTGTTGCTTTGTGAATTCAGACTTTTCTCTCATGTGAAAGCCGTCATATGCCCTGATTTCAGAAGAGAACTTCGTCACATCCATCGGTGGCACCCTAATTGGGGTCCCCGACAGTGTCTATTGGGATGGCACCTGTGATGCCCTTTGCTCCACCCTAAAAAGTGCTGTGGAGCTGGCCTTAGGAGCATCCCCCGCAGGCTCTATAGCTGGATCGGGATCATTTGGGATGGCACAGCTGATGCGCTGGGCGCCCATGACAGTCAAAACTTTGGGTTGACAGAGGGTTTTGATCATGGGTCAAACTAGGAGGATCTCATCACGCTTTCAAGTTGTCTTACTGGAGGGTGTTCTGCATGCCCTCTGTGCAATCTAGAATTTGTCTGATGTGGCTGCCAATTCCACACGCCCAAATTTTGCTGCATCATTATCTCCAAACGAGGGCATGCCGGCAGTAGTCCGCCTTGGTCAAACACTTGGTCAACGGGCAGTTTGTGGTTGACGGGCTCTCGCTCGCAGTGCCATCTGGCCATGTTTCTTTCACACCACGTTTCGCAGGTCGCCCATCGCTGCTGCTGTTCCTTGCACATGCGCAGCACATTGTGTTACGATTGCAGCTGAGAGAACGTGGTCAAAGCGCTTGAATCATCATCCCAGGCATTATGCTTGTGAGAGAGTGTCTGTGACATTTTTTTGGATTCTGGATAGGATCACTGACCCTTGGCGTCGCGTTCTGGATCAGTAATGTATCTATTGGACAATAGGGGATTGGGTAATGTGCGGCAAACGTCCCTAGAGGACTTCGTTGTTGATTATGGGTACCATACTGGGGGTTGCTCGGCCTTCCCTCCACATTACAGAGTGAATCGATTGAAGGCTGCAAGCGCCTGATGGTGGATGCCTTGCCCTTAGGAAACGCTCGTGCGCCTGGCTGAGTGCCAAAAACGAAAGATCGAATGAAGCAGAGATAGCATGGCAGCCTGAAAGGAGAAATTCAGGTCGCGCAATTGGCTGACCCAGCCAAGATAGGATAAGTCCGGGAGCGTCGACTCAGTCAGATCGAGTCAACGCCCTTGAAGGGATCTGGCGAACGCCAAATCCGTTGTGCGTTCCACGCCTCCATCATCAAATTGAAGCAATAGCTCGATGTACCATTGTGATTATGCAAGAAATGCATTAATTGTCAAAATGAGTTGATGTGTTTGGTATCGACAGTTTTGGACTATGGAACGGACCCAGATGTTCAGAAAACAACTTAAACATTCTGGGCGTTTCCACACCTGGCTGTCTGCATACAAATTACTCTGTCGTCATTTTAAATAGCACATCCGTGCAGATCTGGGCATCTAAATGCCTGTACAGACGACCAACGACGATGAGCACTTTTAGCGAATGGACTGCTGCCAATTCGAAACTTTGGAGTGAATGTTAGCATCCACATTTCCATTGTTAAGCTGAAGAAATATCCCTATGCGCAATTGTAATAATGTACACAATGCACTTAATTTTAATGCAAGTCGATGTATTTTGGTGATGAAATATTTGGATTTAAATCGCCTCGGATATCCAAAACGCAACTTGAAATAGTTTAGGCAGTTCAGCGTCTATGTGACCGCGGGCCCTTCAATATGTCCTCACATAGGCGTGCCACTCATTAGACTACCGCCAGCAGGCCACGGGGGCTCTGCCAACGGGTTCATGTCAATTGTTACAGATTGGCGCATGTACAATAGACTCCCCTTATAGGCGGCCCCCCACAGGACAGCTTCATTATTTGCTGCCCAACAATTTGTCCCAAAACATGCACCAAGCTCTTTGAGTGTCCCCATCATGAGTCTGGACACCATTTCCTTTGCTCTTTGTGTCTCATTCCCGTTTCACACCTCTGCCCTTAACATGCGTGATTCTAAACTCCCCTTCCCAGCTCATGACTGGCATGTTATTTATTTCATAATTTCTCTCTGATTCCCCCTACTTCTTATTTCATGTCTATCATACAGTTCCTCCGTCGCAGGACTTTGCAAGGCTTCCATTGCGTGCATCGCTCAAGTACTAAGCCAGCGCCACATTCGCAGCATGCACAATTTATACATTGAACGTTCAAGTACATTTGGCCATGCGTCGCTAAATAGAAGGCAGTGTACTCTGTGCAAATGGATTTATTTTCAACTAGAGACAGTACTGCCGTTTCACTTTCTGCGACCTGTGTGGGACAACAGGAAGCGCATGGCCACAGTGGGCAAGCATCCAAAGATCCAGATTGGCGATGCGAGCACGTCCTCAAGGGGCAAGAGAGTGGGGCGCGGTCGCTGGTCGTGACCAAAGACTGGCTGGTGTCTGGATCCAGTGACAAAAGAGTTCGTGTGTGGAGATTGGGGCGTTGGGAGTCCACCCAGTCAGTGCTCGAGGGGCACACGGATCGTGTGGTGTCATTGGCAGCCAATGGCGAATATCTTTTCTCTGGGTCTTATGATACGACTGTGAGGGTGTGGAAGTTGGGGACCTGGGAGTGCGTGCGCGTTCTAGAAGGGCACACCGATTGGGTGCGGACACTGGCAGTGGCAAGAGACCATTTGTTCTCTGGTTCTGACGACAATAGCATCTGCATGTGGAGTGTTGGCACGTGGAGGTGCGAGCGTGTGCTCCAAGGGCACACCGATTACGTGCGCTCATTGGCCATCAACGACCGCTTCTTGTTCTCTGGCTCTCGTGATCAGACCATCAGAATATGGGGACGGGGGCATGGGGAGTGCCAGCGAGTGCTTCAAGGGCACTCTAATTGGGTATTGTCTTTGGCAGTCAGTGGCGATTTTTTGATTTCGGGGGATGCCATTGGAGTCATTTGCGTTTGGAGCCTTGCCGCGTGGGATTGCGTCAGAGAGCTGAGCGGGCACACTGTGTGGGTGACGTCATTGGCAGTCGGGGGCGGTTTGTTGTTTTCAGGATCGACCGACAAGACCGTTCGGGTGTTGAGGCTCGGCACTTGGGAATGCATCCGAGTCCTCAAAGGGCACACCGGTGGCGTCAATGCGGTGGCGGTAATCGATGAACGTCTTTTTTCTGCGTCTGGGGACAAAACCGTTCGAGTGTGGGACAGAGTGGTGTAAGGATGGAGGCGACTTCAGTAGTTATACATTTGAAATGTTTTTAATTTGGGCATGCATTTCTTTTCTGTCTGTAAGCTAGTCGAACAAGCGCGTACGTTGGAGTAGCGAGATGATCTACTTAATGATGACACAAATTGACGTGGATAGAATTGTCGAGCAGGACAGTCCTGGTTAATCAAATTCAGCCGAATTTCTACTGAGAAATGATTCTGCTTTGGGTGAATTTCTTTCTCGCCGGGTGGCAAATTGCGGCTGGCCCAACCTACCTCATATGCCGTGCTGTGAACGACGCGATTTCATAATAGAACTGTAGCGCGATCGTTGCTCTAACTCGCTGTATATCCAGCTACCACACACCAGGAAAACCCGCTTACCGTATGGCACTTGCAAGCAAGACAGGCACATGGCATATGGCGCATTGCGTGCTTTGCTATATTGAACATGCGCATCTCTACGCCCGCCCTCGCAAAGACGTCGCTAGGCATAGCTACAAATCGATGGCCGACCAGAGCAACACTTCATGCGCCCACAGACACCGCCCCTCTCCTCATCGATTTCTCCAAATCACCACATATCTCAAGCTTGATGACTGTGTGGGCTCCCTTTGCTCGCCTCCGGATCCTGCACGTACTTCACCCTCTCCTGTTATTTATCCTCCTTGGTGCCAGCGCATAGAGATCTTGGAGGAATTTGTGGAAGCTGGCACAACTTTAGCCATCACTGGAAGAAAGAGGACACGTGCTGAAGTTGCTGAAACGGGAAATGTGGCATCAGGTTCATCAGCGTCCTTTAGCATCGTTTCAGAACAAACACTGCTGCGGCAGCAAATTTGCATGAATCGCTGGATAGCGCCAAAGGCTCAAACAGTCACTTGCGTGGTAAATCGCAACTGTTCGCTGCACTGCTCACACCGATTTGTCCAATGTGGACTTCCGAAGCAAATAAAGGTCACATGCCAGCAGCATACTCTCAGAAACGTGTCTGCAATAACCCAAGCAAAATAATCGCCGCATTGTACCTGCAATCAAGCATCGCCAACGCATCGTCTTCTGCCACAGCATGTCACGCCATGTACAATGATGCTGTGCTGCTTTGCGAATTTCTTACTGTCTATTAAATTGTGGAAACATGTGCATATGCTTGCACAAGTTGAGTCAATAAGCAAAAAATGCGAGCTGTTTCTCCCAATTCCTTATGGTTCCAAGCAGATGGACCTGCCCATTCACAGTCATGTACATAGGATTCTGAGTAAACGACTGTAGTTATTGCAATGGAATGTTCATCAGAACCCAACTGACCTCAACATTAAGAATAGAATGATCACGCCTTGTCAGCACATTTGAGTTGCACAAAGTAGACGCGTTGCATCATCTGGGTATTTCGTATCAATTCCCAGGCTTGGTCTTTACGGCATAAGCATATTTCCATTATGGCTATTGACACGTGCAAATGGTTTTCACGTTGTTACGCGCAAATACCCGTCAAATGCATAAAAATGGACTGTGCGTAGCTAAAGACAGTGCACAAAGACTCGAGGATTCCGGGGAGAGGGAGGTAGACGCGCTGAAGTATCCATAAAACGGCCTTTTCATCCGGAAATTGGGATGGTGTTGCAGCAACGTTGATGGGCCTTGATGCGTCGAGATCATTGCATCAATCGGATGCAGCCTTGACGGGGTGCCTGTCCAGCAGCATGCCAGCAACGATCTCGTTCCTCAACGCTGCTGGAACAACTTGCCAGCAATGCTGCAGCAACGGTGTGGTTGCCGTCAGCGTTGCTGTGAGACCCATCACATCAACGTTGCGTCAATTTGCGTACGATCAATTGCCATCAACGCTTCTGGAACCGTTGAATGCCAGCAACGTTGACGGGATGCTTGTTTCTGAAAGGCTCAGCAACGTTGCTGGACAACCCCGCCCTTTCCGTTCTGCTGTAAGACCCCGCGCTCTTGGTACCGGCCCGAGGGCTGGAGCGTTCGCTCCACGGACACCGTGACGAGATGTGATGGGTGGCGGACCAATTGACCTGTGGCTGTTCGATTTGCGTCGTCGGGTGTTGTGCCTTGACTTTTCGCCGTTTTGTCGACCCGTTCCTAGGAGGACCAGCCCCTTGGTACAGGTACGCCCGCCCCCCCGCACCTGACCGCGTCTCGCCAATGGTGTAGCTGATCGATCCTGACAGATCGGCGCTGGGTGCTGACTGGCGCATACTGCATCGACCCCGGAGACAAGGATGCGCTGGGATTGATCCCAGCGACTGCCATCGGTGACTGCAACCGCGTCTCGCCCATGGTGTCGCTGATCGATCCTGATAGATGGGCGCTGGGTGCTAGCTGGCGCACACTGCATCGACCCCAGAGACAAGGATACGCTGGGATTGATCCCAGCGACTGCCATCGGTGACTACAACCTTCGATACTCGACAACCAAAACAAGTATGGAGTGGTCAAGGTGAGGGGCCAATGATGTCGGCTTTTGCTCCAGAATTTTGCACCGTATTCGACAGATCAAGCAACGGTCCCGTCCTTAGGGAGGTATGAGCCTGTCCACCTTTTGAGACGTTGTCCAAGAGGGCATGGGGTGCTGTGCCTTGGTGAACAAGGAACAACTTCAGGGACCCAGCCTGAGCAACGCATGGGCCGCTTGCTGCACGCACACCTGGTGCTCTGACTACATTCAGTTGTTCAGTGGGTACAGCATCTTTGCTTCGTTGGATAGAGCTGGTTTCGCATAGTGATGCTGCCTTTGCTGATTGCTTGATGTGAGCATGACACGGTTGTGAAAACTGGCTACAGAAGCAAACACTGTAACTAGGTGAAGTCCATTGCTGTTTTGTCATATTGCACTGTGGCTTGAGTTTGCAATGCAACCCACAGAAAGCCAGCATGAAATTTGTCTGTCAGTCACAAGGACTGATTTTTCTGTGATGGATTGCCAGTATCTCCAGCTGGGAATTCCTCTGCGCCCACACCCACTGTTGACAGCTGATCGTATTTGCAGTTGTTCACTGCATGTTCATGAACACTGCATTCAAGTATTTCCATTTTAGATTGTTCACTCGAAATTAATGCAAGGCTCGACCAATAACAGTAGTAACACAGAATCATTCCATCAGACACACTGATGGATAAAATATTGTGAATATGGTTGATCTTGGGCAGTGGTGCACCAGGAGGAAATGCACGTTATGCTGGCAACGCGAGCATTCTACTGTAGTTCGGTGTTGCAGTGTCTCTGTGCCGACACGATGCTGGCTGCATGCGTGACTGTATAAGACCGCAGCACACGCTCCAGATGCCAACCTTGTGTCGGCTTTTGCTTCTCCTGTCAGAAATTGATTCAACCTATCACAACAGAGCACAAGGGGTTGTCTCGCCAGTTTTGGAAGACACAATGCTAATCTTGTTGGTGGTTGCCCAGGAATACACGAGCTTAGTACAGAGCTGGCGTTCAATGCCAGGAGCACTGGAGGAAAGGGAGACCAGTCATTCACGATTGTGGATGTTCCTGGAGAAGTGCACTGCGGCAGGGCTGCTGCGTAGAGTGGTCTATGTTCTTAAGAACGGCAGCTCCATGAAGCAGCACATGGACAGAGATGAGATGACTGTTGCAGCAGAAAATACCCAGCAGGCACCTCTTCGGATAGTGGAGGAGACTGTTCAATGAGTTTGAGGTGAGCAACTTGTCCAGTGGCTACACTTGCTCATGCTGATGACGCACCAATGATGCGCAACTGGGCCAGTGAACAACCACACAAAAAATTGCACAAATATTGGACCTAAACTTGAAGTCCAGATTGTACAGCCCAACCAAAAAACAGGCACAACTGGCCTGACACACCACTTCACCACTGTCATAGAACACACACCCCACAACAAATCTGCCAAACCCAGAATCTGTCCATTAGGAGATGGCTGGACCATCATGGCGTGCTGCCACTAGGGGTCAATGGTGGGCTGCTAGGGGTGCGACGGGTGTCAAACAAGGAAGAGTTTGTGCGGCTAATACGCTCAAAGCAATCGTAGTATCTTCGCTGAATCTCCATGTCACTGCAGCTTCCAAGGCGTGTACCATCAAAGGCGGCTTCGATGACTGTCATCACCAAAGCTGCAAGGCCGCGGGTAATGCGTGTTGGCAGATCACCATCTTGGATAGACGTCTCATCCTCTCCCTCTTGTTGCTCGTACCTCCAGAATTTCGCGGGAATCGCCTCGTTGTAGACAAACTTGAAAAACTTGGCGCCGCAGGAGTCTATCTCGCAATATGGGTAATGATCCAATTGCACTTTATGTGCTCGATACTTCGCATCTGTACACAACACACACAAGATGATACGATTAGATGGGTTGAATCTTTTCGTGTTGTTGGCCTTGTGTGCACTGATGTCCCACACATATATCTGATTCAACAACGAGCACAGAAGCGTACATGTACCATATATGCCGTGTAGGGTAAATGATTTATAAACAATATGAAGTTGTGTACTCGTACCTTGCCGCAAGTGCTCCCCTTCTGCAGTCAAGATCAGGGTCTCTTCAGACTCAAAAATTCTTGGCTGCCAGTTGTGCATTGCTTGCCAAACACCACTAGTTATTTTTCCACGAGCCGTGGAGAAAAGTTTCTTGCACTTCGACACCATCGCTGTCCATTTTTGAATCTGGGCGGGCCTCATTTTTGTTCAACGTCAACCCAGCGCAGCCTCCCTTCTTGGTTGTCAGCAAACTCAACGAATTTTGACAACTGCCAAGAAAAAGAGGAATTTGCGAAACATTCAATGTACTCCCTTGGCCAGAAATAACTCAACCCACCCCACTACACTCCTGACATACCAGCATGCAAAGTGCTTTTTGCATCCACACCTTCCTTGTACACAATTGCCCATCTTTGATGTGCATTATCAGCCTAAGGCCATTGTTATCGGACAGATCTGCTCAAGGACTTTGTGTTCATGTTTTTGGGTTTGGATTGTTCTGCATGACATTTTGCACCCTAATTGTAACAGGGTTTGGAGCTGTACGCTGTCCAAGAATGGCAACCTTATTCACCCTTCTGTGATGAGCCAAGGCGGTGCAAAAGACTGTTCTTACCAACTCCTTCACGTTGCCATCGACCGAGTAGGGGATCTCTGCAAGAAGGCGATCTCTGGCATCTTCTGTTTGTCGCTGTGAAGCAAAACATTGACACCATTGTGAAATAAGTCCTCAACTGGAGAACTGATTGCCATCAGAGTACAGAATTGTCTCTGGCTGTAAGCAACCTAATAATCGTTCTATCCATCATTGCATGCAGTGCAAGCAGTTCAGCAAGCAATGTTGCATTGTAGTGTGGTTGTAAAACTAATTGCAGCACATGCCATTTGCATCATGCAGCAACCCTTGAAAAGAAGTTTGCATGTCGCGATTCCAAAGCTCATCAATGTGCATGTGGTGCGTGCTGTCGAGAATGTGGTGATGCATCCTGGATTTACTGTCCACGCAGGTGAACCATCCTCAGGACAGAGCTTCAGGCAATCTCACGTTGAAGACTGCATCATTCAAGGTAGCATTGGCAGCTTCAGCTTGTGCAGCAATGATCTGCAACGAAGTGGCAAAACTGGGTTGAATTGTGTTGTCCATGTATGAGTAGAACGGAAAATCGGACATTTGGATAGACATGTGACGGCATTGGACTTTGTTGCACAGGTGATGGCATTCATACCGTATCCAGCCGTTCCAAAATCTCCACTTGGAATTTCTGTTGAGAAATCCGTGCAAGTTCCCTGTGGCGCTCTGCTTTCGCTGCATCCTGCCGTGAAGTGATGAACATGCCCAAAAGCAGGCCTTCCATCCTCTTGTGAACGTGATTGGCGTCTTCACGTCAAGACATGTCACCAGGTACGCACAGATCAAGGTTGACACATTTTGTGGAAACTGCAATAACAAATGCAAGTATATGCACGCACTAGGGACACAATGCACTCTGGGATGAAACTGTTCTGACAGCTGTGTTCACATAACTTATGTCAGGGCAACTGCCAGGACAGTTCCAGCATGTTGAATATGTAATGCAACCCACCTCGCAGATCGGCGGAATCCGACCCATCCGACCCATCAACGTCGTTCTGTGTCGATGCACTGGCAAGGATTGAGTCTTGACAGCATCAGGAAGACCCTGTACGGCCTTCTCCACTGCATCTTCCCTCGACAACTCGCCTGACCCACCCGACCCTTCCCCTTCCCCCGACGCCGCAGCCAAGCTTGGTTGAGTACTATTAGTACTGAATAGTGTCCGACGGCCAGCGCGACTGGCGGCCGGCCGTGTGCTCTGCCTGCCATTACGGTTTGACTTGTTGACGCCACGATCCCTGGTGGCATGCAGAGGAACATCTGCGTGGTTGGGTGGCATGGGTAATAGTGTGTGTAGCAGCAACTGCTTTAGCAGGGGATCCCTTCTGTGTAAAGACCCGCTCGGGCTTGATCGCGTCTCAGAGTTTAGCTCGGTTTCAAGTCAGCAAGTCGACTTGTTTCGATGCACGGGCGACAGATATTGGCGCCCGCGGTCAACGAATTTTGGCGTGAACGGCCGCTGACAGTTGACACGCGCGGTCGACGAATGTTGACACGCCCTGTCCCCGCTGAGCTCGAAGTGGCGGCTCTAAACCACAACTCAATGTATGAAAACTACGGGGCCATTGGTTCATGACGAGTTGTTGAACGAATCCATGCCTGGGCTCCAGTCACTAGCCGTTTCTTGCAACTTCAGAGCTGCTCATCAAATTACCTTATGTCCCATCGTACATCGGTTCAAGCAGCTGGATACCAATATCTTAGGCCTATCAACCCCGATTATGGTTACTATGGAGCATAAATGGGAATTGTTCCCTGTCTCGTCACTTCAGGTTTCTTTCCAATGTTCAATGGGGGCCGTTTTTTAGAGGAATGGACTGTGTTTGACTTGGGTGCGCTTGACGCCCAATGGGCGAAGAAATTGGCACCTCCCCCCACACACCCCACGCCCCCACCCCGCTCCGCGGCATCCCTAAAACTATACATAATATTGCTTACTTCAATCACATAATATTACTAGGACAATATGCAACACTCAGCAATAGTGCACGAACAGTAGGCACGTGTGTCGGCATGTTTGTGCGGACATAGCCTGTGATATCATGAGATGTGTGCACGTCGTATGCTTCAGGCATGCAGCGATGGCCATCCTGGCCGCCTCGCTTGTTTTGATTACGTGCGCATATTCCAAGCTGCGATCACATTTGTAAATACAGGACCACATGGGTACACACCGTGCTGTCACATCACCGCAGGATGGCAGGGCCGACCTATCACATCTTGCAATTGCGACCTAATGCGCAAATGCGACCGCATGATGCACGATCCTACTATGTTCAGCTTTTCACATCGTCAGCGGATGCTGAGCCTTCAAATGCAGTAAAGCACTAAAATCGCGTCAGTGTTCCTGTGGAATATGAAGTGTCCCCCTAGTAAACGTCCATAGTCACTCAAGAGCCACGTTGGCTCCAAACGAGACTGGTTTTGCAGCAACCCATACTTCCACTGAGTGCCGTGCTAGAAAACATATGAGGTCGGTAAAGTGCACTTCCTCGCTACTGCAATGGCCTTTACCGCCTCCCAAATGTCCAGGTGGCTGTCCAGGCGTCAGTCGCTCCCCAAAGCCCAAGCCGGTGTGCTGTGTGGATGTTATGGATGGCACATTTCAACTCAAAATGGAAACTGCGCAATTACAATAAAGGAAAGTTGAAAACGAAAAAGGCGCAGTGCCCCACTGTAGTCACGATACACGCAAGTATCTATTAAGGAAAAAGCGCTCTTTCTTGCAAGGGTCAGCATGGACCAATACAATCCTATCTATCAGGTTGACATCCAATATTCCATAGCACTGTGGGCCATCCTCATGTGCAGTCCCACGATGCCATTGTAGGTATGTGGACGCCTCAAGTGGAGTGGGTGCTCTGCCAGCAGTGTCATACCGACGGACAAAGGCCAACTTGTGTTCTGAACTTTCCAACCCCAAGCAAGAAAAAAACATTCGAACTTGCGCATACCACTCAACCAAACCCTCCCCATCCTCGTTGCAACCAATAATGGCAACATCGGAATAAACTTCACTCTTGCCATGGTACTCATGACGGGCATGTGCTTGCCGTGTTTCTTGAAGAATGCCTGGTGAGTATGTTGTGCAAGAGTTGTAGCGATGCACCTGCAAAACAAAACACAAGATGTGGCATTTTAGCATCCAATTAAGTGGGTTCCACAATTCTAATGCAAGAATTTGCACAACATAGTGTACAATAGCTACAGCAAATACGACATACATCCAATGACACATCGTATTTTGATGTGTGGGTTCGCCTTTCTGATCCTACAGCCTTGCTCACCTTTTGTCCTACAACAGGAATGGAGCCGGAAGACACCTGGAAGTAGCTAGCCAATACTGCCTCGAAATGTTGCAGCTCAGGTTGCTGCCTCAGCAGCAACTGCGTGTGGGGGTCTCCCGATGCAGCCAGCCATATGCACACAAGAATGTTACCAATTCTGCCAAGTATATATCCTACACAGCAGGCATGCTGCAACCAAATGTCACTTTCAGGCCCCATTTCGCCACTAACTTTTGCAGCCTAGTATAGCACGATGTAGGTACCTGAATTTTTTGTCAACCATGTGTAGTAGAGGACACCAGCATGCTTGGATGGCAGCTTGTTTGTGCAGTCTGCTTCCGCCTTTTGCACCTGCACATCAAGGAATACGTAGTGGCAACTATTTGGCAATATGGAATGGCAACTAGTTGAGAATATGTAGTGGCAGATAACTTTTGAGCGAATGCCATCATGGTGCACTTCACCATCGCTTGTGTGAATTGCCTGCCCAGAGGCAGGGTCTTCGTTGCTTTCTGTGGAATATCATGAACATGTTTGTTGCCAACATCATTGCCGTGGTTAAGATGCTTTTTGTTGAATATCCTTGACATGTTTTGTGCCAACAGTATTGTTGTGGTTAATAAAATAATGTACAGTTAAACATTGCGTTCTGCTGATAGGACTAAAGTGGTTTACCATACCCTGTAGACCTGTGTCTCCAGTAGTTGATGTTCGCAGCCGTTGTGCAATCAATCTTGCTGTGACCTTCTTTGCCATCTGCATATGCAGGTACAGCTGTCAAGACTTGCTTGCAAGAAGGCTGCAGTGAGCAAAAGGTGTGGCCAGATTAACTGCCCATCCAAGGATTCACCTTGGTAGTTGAAGTTTGCGCACCTGTCTACCCAATGTCCTGGCCTGCTTGTTGGATGCCCTGTATGGCTTCTTGCAATATGGTATGTGGAGCCTCTCATATGGTGTTGTCTCATATAGCCTTGTGTGCCCAAATGCCCTGATGGCGCCCCCGTAGTGTGACACAGCGTGCATCTTGGGGAAATTGAGGTCATCCCTGGTATTCTTGAACACCTGTTGGACCTTGCAAACAAATCTGCAAACACAATAATCAGCATAGAATGGAAGGCTGGGCTGTGGAATGCTCTAATTTGCAGCAACTTGGCAGAGTGCAATTTGCTGTGCATCTGCATTAGCGTGCGTGCACATGATCCGAACAAACAACATTGCCATCATCAACAGCAGAAATCATACCGTGCGCCAAGGGCCTCCAATGCACGGATGTCCTTTTCACCACTCACTTCTCTGTCCCTTTCCAGCTCCCATTCTGCATACACTAAACCACACATCCACGTTGTTGGATGTGCAAATTGTTTCAGAAGCAATAATGCCACCATCAGTTCGCATGCATTAAGATCTGAAATAAGGATGTGTTGAGGTTGTAGTGTGGGTGGTATGCATGCATTGCCCGTACCTTAGTGCCAAGGAACTTGCTTGCTCAATGAATCATTCCATATGAGCAGCAGACTACCAAGAACACATGTGTTTATTAACACCACCTCGTTCTGGCTGACAAGTGCATTGTATGTTGAATACCTAGGGCAGAGGCTGTGATACTTACAAACGAAGACTTGCAGAAGTCTATTGGTTGCTTCCGTGCTCATATGCAGTGGCCGTTGCAACAAGGACATCATGCAATATGGCAACACCTGCATGAGGTGCCTGCGCTTCATCGAAGTACACATCTCTGTTGAACTGCGGGTCTTCTGCAACTGGAGACCTGGGTAATAGCCGATGGTGGCCAGCCTGCTGTCCACTCGTGCCCGGAGTGCTGCTACCGAGGTGGATGCATGTTCAACAAAATATAGGTCCATCCATTGTAGCATATACTTTGACAAACCAATGTCTGCTTGGTGTTGCCGCTCAGGCGGGAACAATTGGTAGACATCGGCTCGTGGGAAGCCCCAAAGAGCAACCTACCAATAACACACAGGGCTTTTGGATACAGAGAGTGCACAACGCTAGAATGGATGAATATAGTCAATGATGGGTGTGCTTAAGTTGGCAGAACCTTTGCAAAACATGTAGCATTGCATGTGGGACAAATAGAGTTGTTGTGTGCTTCACTTGTATATTAAGGCATGTTCAATGTTTGGCAGGTTCTTGCATTCACAAAATCTGCTGTGCCCAATGTTATGGAATCCTGTGGAGCTCCTGAACGAGCTGTGCACTACACATGTATGCGGGCGAAAATGATGCAAACCAACATCTCTTGTGGTGCATTGGGGCCAATGTGCACAGCAGTTGTGGGTTTCTTGGTGAGTAACAGGGCAAATGCGAAAGTGTGCCGACAGGCCCATGTGTGCTTGTTTGTGTCATAATTATTAAAGTAGGGCAAGTCACCTTCTGTAGATGGATGGATTTTTCTTTGCATATGCGGTTGGAAGTTGTAGCATCACAAGCATTTTCGGCCCTCCTGAAGACTTCAATCATATCTCTCTCTTTACGAAGTGGAAATTTGGTCCCCACGTCCTGTTGTTTGCAGCATGGAACCATGCACGAGATGGATGGGTGTTCACTCTTCCAGTTGGTTCGTACACAACAGATGTCTGCTGCTTCCAACAAATCTGCGATGAATATGCATAGTGTTGGGTAGCACATCTGTGCTTGGCCTGTAGGGTCCTGCAACAGTATACCGCTTTGGAAACAGCATTTGTGTCAGCAACTTGTCGTGTGAGTCACAAGAACAAAATGGGAAACCTTGAAGTTCCTAATGCCAGATGATATAAATTGTGAGTGCAACAAAGTCGACAACAGATAGGTGTGGAGAAAAGTGCTACAATTCAATTCAAAGTCGTAACCTTTGCCAATGCTCACATTTGCCCTGCTTCCTTGAGGTCGCTCAATGCCATTTGCAAACACTCTTGCATCACTTGCCTCTTCCTTCGTCGAAACGAGTCACCATAAAGGGTATGGTTTTCTTGCACAATGGGGAAATAGCCCAGTAGCACATGCCCCGCGTACTGGTGTTGTGCCTCCGGGCACAAATTGCCAATCGTCATCACCAACGGATGGCCTTTGGTGTTGTGCAAGTCATCTAGATCAGTGCTGTCGCTGTAGAGTATGATAGGGACGATGACACCACCAGGAGGGACACTAGCCTGCAGATGCAGGCGACAATTGTGATTATGGGGCCAGAACATTTTATCAATATTTGGTGACTGCATGACTCAAGCCTCCGTAAGTTCACACATGCATCAGCCAATCAATTCTGTGCCCCACCTGAGCTCGTTCCCAACACTCGCCAGTCTCGAGACCAATATAGACTCTTTCGCCTTGACTGTTGTGTTGTGTTTTTGGGTGCAGGTGGTACCCTGGGGCCGTGTTGGCAAACAACTCCCGAAGGGCTGGTAGGATGGGTTTGAAAACGAACTTGATGTCCTGCCCATCGCCTGGCTGTGTCAAGATGTTCTCTTGAAATTTCTGCATGGGTAAGGGTGGGGTGGAAGGTGTGAGTGGAACAGAAAATGCGCAAACTCTGGTAGATAATTCTGGCTCATGATCTGAGCACAAGCACCCTGTCAGCACTGGTGTTTATTCACATAGCATGATCCAGCTCACGCAAGCACTTGCCTCTGCGCCCTTGGGAATGCTAGTGCATGTTTCCACACTGAATATTGCTGCTCCTTTGGAGTATAAGCCATTGCAGAGTACCAATCTTCCTGAAGTTGCAATGGTACAGGCCCGCCTATGCGGGCTGAACCAGGGCTCTGTATCACACATGGCGTACAGAATTGCATTCCACCATAATGCATCGACATGATAGGCTCACTGTGAACAAGAAACACATGAACTTACCAGGTGCGGTTGTTCAGCGACATACTCGAAGAAAGTGGGCTTGTTTTTAACAATGTTTACCACATCCGACAGCACGAAGTCGGGATGGGACATAATTTTCAGCAGTTTGTCAATCCCTTGCTCTGATAGTTCCTCCAGGTCAAATGCCACGATCTCGCGAAGAGAGTCGAATGCTTTTTTGCAGGTGTTAGCAAGCTGCCGGGGCTGTAGTGGTGTGAGCTGAGGCAGCTTTGGTGGAATGTTTTCCAAATCATCTTGGAGCGCTTCACATTCCAGTACATCACCTGTGGACAATCCTCAAAGCAACATAGTATTGCCACACCTGTCAGGGCGGTTGTGGCCAGTGGGTGGAAATGTCAGGTTTGATGCACTGATTCGCAACTGATGTTAATCCCATGGAACTTGTAAATGAGGGCTGGACGTCCGATGCCACTGAATTTGCCGGATGTGATCGACACCATAGAAGCATGAGCATGACCATATTCTCACTATATTGCCTCCTTGCTTTCACCTAGTGGATGGGCTCCATACTCTGGGCTGGGTTGGTTGGTGACGAAAGCATCAGCGCGCCTTGGTTTCTTGAGCAAACCCCAGCAACCTGCGGTCGTGTGGCGTCCCAGGTGCCTGAAGTCGCTGAACAACTTTTGACCAGTGGGGCATGCAGGTCTCTTCATCCCCTCAGTCGCTTCGTAGGGCAGAAAGGGCGAGAGCCTTCTTCACAACCCCGAATCCCACATATCAGTGTCAAATTACTGGCTTTTTCGTTTCTGGCGTGAACAAGCTTCCCGCCCTGCTGTCATGTTGGCCGCCAGCTGTACTTGGCGTCAAATGGACTAAATGCCGCCCAACTCAAGTTCAATCTAAATCGCGCCACCACAAACGAAGATCTTAGGGCACCACGCCGCCACTACCCCCGCCCTCCGCACCTCCCCGCATGCACGCTTGACCCCGGTCAACACAACGTCAAACCAACGATGCCGGGCGCCCCCTGCTGTGCGCTAGCTGTCGATGATGGCTGCTAGAGATCGGAGATCGTTGCTCCTATGCCCGCAAGGCCGATGCCTTGCCGCAATGTGCGGGCACTTGAGAATTGGGGGATCGCCTTGTTCTCTGTAACGAGTAACTGGTGCTGCTACAAGCAGCTGCCTCGTTTACACGTGTAGGTACTCAGCTGTCGACCGGATTGCGATGCCGGGTGCCCCCTGCTGTGCGCCAGCTGTTGATGATGGTTTCTGGAGATAGGAGACTGTTGCTCCTGTGTCCACAGGGCCGATGCTTTGCATCAAAGTGCGGGCACTTGAGAATGGTGGGACCATTTTCTCAGTGACGAAGGGCTTGCACTGCTACAAGTAGTTGCCGCGTTGACATGTCTATCTACTCAGCTGTTGACGGGACTGCAATGCCGTGTGCTCTCTGCAGCGTGCCAGCTCTCGATGGTGGTTCCTGGAGATCGGAATTTGTTGCTGCCATGTCCACAGGGCCGATGCCTGGCATCAAAGTGAGGGCACATAAGAATGGTGGGAACTTTGTATGCTGTAACGAATGACTTGTGCTGCTACCAGCAGCTGCCTCATTGACATGTCTATATGTTCAGCTGTCGACGGGATCGCGATGCCAGTGCCCCCTGCTGTGTTCCAGCCGTCGATGCTGGTTCCTGGAGAATGGAAACTGTTGCTCCATTGCATGGTGCCAATGCCTTGCTCTAAGTGCGGGCACATGGGAATGGTGGAAACTTTGTTGTCTGTAACGAATGACTTGTGCTATTGCAAGCATTTGAGTTCGCACGCTTTCCTGCAGCACCGCCCTCAGCATGCTGGCCCCAACTGAATAAAAAGAAGAGAACACAAGCACAGAAGAGGGTAAGCAGAGATTCAAGCAATGCAGAGATCTGGTGAGCCATGGCTTTATTAGAGCCGCGTATGCAGCTCCTGTTAAATTCACTGTGAACACACTTTTTCTAAGAAGCACTGTTGTGGCTGCTTGGATGCCAAGACCATTGGTTGTGTTGCGGCAAGGGTCAGGGGAGCTGGGCATCTACAAGGATTGATGTGTTGCGCACAACAGCCGATGCCTTTGGTGCTAACGAGAGGACAGCTGGGTGCAGTCTTCGAAATCTGTTCACTATGACAACGGCCGCCTGCCTTCTTGACGACACTGCATGATAGTGTAGCACGCACAGTGGTTGGTTAGTATAGCGTGTGTGTTAGTCATTGCATGATGCTTCAGGGCAGAGCAGGTTGTTAGTACAGTGGGTTTGTTAGAATAGTGGCACGCGAGCTGTGACATTCACTAACGCATGAATAGGTGTCTAGAGAGGGGTCGAAAAAGGTGTGTGGGTTGGGCATGTGGTGCAGACATTACATGTAATGATCAACCTTGCAGCAGATCGCATCATAGCAGCATTGGTGCAAGCTGGAGTGCAGCAGCGTTGGATTTCAATGATATGCCTGTCAACGTTGCAGCAACTCGCATCGCAGCAACGTTGCAGCAGCTCGCATCACAGCAACGTTGCGACAACTCGTATCGCAGCAACGTTGCAGCAACTCGCATCGCAGCAACGTTGCAGCAACACGCATGACAGCAACGTTGCAGCAACACCCATGACAGCAACGTTGCTGCAAAACATCGGCAATAGTGCTTGACAGCAACGTTGCAGCAATGGTGGCGTTGCCGCATCGTTGATATGCACGTCTTGCGTCAACCTCGCCCAATAGGAACCCGTGTCACTGTCTCCCAGCGGTACCATTACCATCAAGGCCCATCAACGTTGCTGCAACACCATCCCAATTTCCAGATGCATCCGCAGTCATTTACTTGGGATTCTAAGTAAACGACTGTAGTTATTGCCATGGAATGTTCATCAGGGCCCGGCTGGTCTCAACATCAAGAAGAGAATGGCAGTGTCACGTCTTTTTGAACGCATTCGAGCTGCACAAAGTAGACGCGTTGCATCACCTGGGTATATTGTGTCAATTCCCAGGCTTGATGTTTATGGCATAAGCACCTTTCCATTTACGGCTATTTACATGCGAAAATGTTTTTTACGTTGTTGCGCACAAGTACCCATCAAATGCGTAAAAATGGACTGTGTGTACCTAAAGACAGTGCACAAAGACTCGAGGATTCCGGGAGAGGGAGCTAGATGCTTTAATAAATCGGTCTTTTGCTCGCCAACGCCCTTGCTAATGGTGAGGTACGCGCTGTGTTGCCGGCGCTGGAGAGAGTGGAGGATTGGCCTTTGCTTGGGATATCATCATGTAGTCTGAGCGTGTCGGCCAGCCATAAAATATAGTCGTGAGAATGGCCGTTTACACTAGGAAAAAACGGGCCAGATGACACAGTCCTGACACGGTTTGCTCAAAATCCAACCGTGTATTTTTGGCAAATGTGGTCCCAAAAGTACACAGTTAGTACACACATTGACACAGTTTCAACCGTGTACCCTCACATAACTGTGTATACTACACGATTTCCTAGGATGCACGGTTAAAACTGTGTCAATGTGTGTACTAAATGTGTACTTTTGGGACCACATTTGCCGAAAGTACACAGTTGGATTTTGAGCAAACCGTGTCAGGACTGTGTCATCTGGCCCGTTTTTTACTAGTGTTATCCATTCACGCTTTTTTATACATAAAATCTTTAATGCAAAAATGAAGCCGTAAATGCAAAGACCAAAATTTTCAATTCCAGTTCGTGACAGCTATTTGCTGCAAGAACAATGAAGCGCTGATAATATACTGTTCCTTATCACTGCAAAAAAAATTGGCAAACCCTTGTTACTACGATGTACTCAAAAACTGCGCTTCTTATATACTTCCTCCGTCCGGAATTAATTGTCCTCCATTTAGGAGACGAATTGCATTACTTGAACGATGTCAAAATCACAAAGAATGTTTGAAATTAGAAAGATTGGGTCCCAAAACCCTTAACTCCCAGTTATCAAGAAAAAAAACTTAGTCCCGGCCCCTCTAAGCAGCCCCCCAAAAACGCCTCGCCTTGTCCAAAAAATGTGCATTCGCATTCCACGTCCATGAGAGATCCCCGCCGATTTGCGCCCTTCCTGTCCCGGCATGTGGTACGGGGAAGTCATTGCCCCCGTTGCGGCAAAGCGTGGCATCAAACACGTATAAGAGCGCTTGCCAAACACGCTCAAGTGTGTCGGGATCGTGATCGTAGAAGGCTGTTGTCACGGAATTGATGATGTCCTGCAGATATCCTCCCTCCTTGATCTGCAATGCACGGACTTGCAACGAATGAAAAGAAACAAGGTCCAAGACAATAAAGTCTGGGGTTACGCCCCAAAATATGGCGGGCGGCTGCTACGCGGCCGCAGTTGTTTGACAAGCAGACAACCTTTCCTTTCGTGTTCCGATACAGTTCCGATTCTCACACCGTATGCCCTTTCCGTTCATTAACTTCGCCCAATGCGACCTTCAGTTCATCATACTCTTCGTCGTCTTCTTCAACATCACTCTCCTCCTCGTCGTCTGTCTCCCCTCTGAGCGCCTCTAGCACGCCATTTCCCCAACCAGCCCCCCTCCCTTCGAGCTCCGTTGGCGAAAACTCAAGATTTTCTTCCACGAAGTTGTAGAAATCCACCTGCACGTCACAAAGACAGGGCAATCAAATGTAGAGCATCAACTGAATCCAAATCCAATTAGAGTCCAGGCACGAGCTCCATCCAAACAGAAGGTGTGCAGGCCTTGTGCCAGCTTACAGGAAAGTGCAGGGCGACGAAATTCCCAACAAGTTGATCGTATGGAGTGAATGCACAATCTCAAACAGGAGATATTTGCATTCCAGGAGTCCCTGACTGATCAGAAACAAAGTGATATTGGTTCCTTTCCTCTAACTTTTTATATTATACTTTTTATCTCAGTTTGTGCTGGCTGCTTCTCCACAGCTATGTTGTAGCTTTGCTTGGAGCATTCCGCCTCGATCGATGCTTGAATCGACGATTTTGTGTGCGGCTTTGCCCCGTCAACTTGGACAACAACGTGTTTCTTCAAGTGCTTATAAGCATCTCTAATGGCAGGGAAGACTTTTTCTATCATAATGTCCCTCCAAGTATCCCCGTCCACTGAAAACGACTTCAATTCTGCCTCCCTGGCAGCCCTATGCTTGCTTGGACACACCGCCAAACCCTCCCTCACGAATGGCCAGATCCCAATCAATCCATTGAACTTGGCTCCATTTGGCCGCTTGTGGGGCCGCCCTACGGTAGCTAAGAACATCACTTTCTTCACAAAAGCTTTGCTCTGTGCCTTTGGAGCACCGGTACTCCCATCCTCTGTAACAACCCGCACTTTTTGGGCATTTTTCATTACATAGAACCACTTTTCATCGATGCGGATTGTGTTTGCAAAATCGAAAAATTCCCAATTTCGGCCAACTTTTCGCGTGTGGTCAACGATCCAGCGCAGCCTAGCATAGCTCTGCTCTTGTGTGAGACACGGCTTTATCTCCCTGCCCATCCTTCTTGCACTCATTCTTTTCAAGTGCCCAAAAATTGTCGATTTCGGCAAATCTGTCTTGGTAGCCAATTCTCGAATCGTTCACCGCCCAACCGGAGAGATCGCCAACACCCTCGATCGCATCTTATTGGCAGCATTGGGCGCCTCCCACAATCTCCCTGACGGCGGCGATGGAGGTCAAAAACTCCTCGCCCAGAAATCTTGGTCTTGAAGGCAGCTCCGATTCACCGGATCGTCCTCGAATTTCAGCCGTATGCCGCGGCGAGTTCGGCAATCAAGGCCGCCGGAACTCGCTTTTTGTCGCCCTGCCTCTTCATCAGGACCGCCCCAACCTTCAATCTAAATGGTGTTGAAAGCTCTGTATAGGCGGCTTTGTTTCGCCGCCGAGAAGGCGTGCCCCTCACCATCGCGAAAAAATGGTCGTTTTGGTGACTTCGTTGAAAACGGGTGGTTTCTTGGCTTGAGACCCCTTGCTACAAAGTGCTGCCAAATTCTCAATACTTGATAGATCAACTTGAAATTTTGACTGTATACTCTAAAACATAAACACACGTTTACAAGAAATTTCATTGAAACTAAAGCTTTCGGCATAGAGAAGTACTGTGCCAAAGGTATTGAAGACAGTTAATTCCGGACGGAGGAAGTACAAGATAAGCTTTATCTGAAACAAATGTAACCCTGCTATCTCTCAACACCGAGCGGCCTTCTGCCGGCTGCTCAAGCGAAATCCCTCACACATAGTTCCACGCCCTTTTTCTTTGACTATTTCTTCTGATGTTTTCTGTTTAGAGAACACATTCTTTGGATTGCAGCAATGGATAATTTACAAGCCGATTTAAGTGTGTGTCTGCATAAACCGGAAAAGGTAGCCAGACACCAGCGATTGCATATACTTACTGCAATGCGTAACTTCCAGTTGTTCGCCCACGATTGAAGCCTAAGTATTACTTGAGTTACTCTATATGTGAAATCAATTGCAGAGTCTCTTGCCGCCACGACTGAAGTCTTATAGGTGCAGGGATGAGGCCAAAATCTCGTCATCGTAGTCATAGCACGACAGCAGTGCATTTATCTATATACTACAGTGTTGAAACCAAGCAGGTATCAATTATTGCTTGTGTGTTTAGATGTCGCCTCTCCCCAGTCCTCCGCATCAACATGAGTGCATACGTTAAATGGACAATCACATTCTCAAACTTCAGCTTCGAAAATTTGGGAACCATCCTTCTGTGGTCAACTGCGTGAATGCATTTCATACCTCTTCAATGCCCCTCTTCCACTGCAATTTTCACCTTTTTGTGGCAGATCAGGAGGCCGAAACTCTAGGCAATAGAGAACAGCAGAGTTCAGCCAACTACCGGAAACTAGTCCATCCAGTGTGGCTTTGTGATGATCCGTGTATAATCCACTTCTCGACCCACCTTCTTTTCTACCGCTGTCGTATGTGGAAATTTTGCCGTGAAAAGATGGCAACGACAACGAGCTACGCTTGGCGAAAGACGTCAAACAGAAAAGATGTCAACGGCACCAGTCAAAGACAATACTTTAAGGACAGAGAAAACGGCATAAACTACTAAAATGCACAGCTGCACGATGACTACAATGACTACATGCCTGCCACGTCACAGGAATCCACTTGGGAGACCGTCAGGATATGGCAAAGTATGGGAAATGCAGCCGCAAGAAGGTTAAGACGACTATGTTGGCCGGGACGTCACAAAGACGTCACAGGAGCTGGAGCGGACGACGCTCAACACACAATAAAGTACTAAATAACAGCATCCGGAGGCAGCCATGGTAGTGGAGAGCAATGCCATGGCGAAAGGCGTCACAAGGGCCATGCAGCATACATTCACAGCACGCTAAAGTACTGAATTCAGGAGGCTAGGCGATAGGACGACGCTGTGGAGAGAAACGTCACCAGCGCAGCAGGGAGAAGAGTTCACAACATCGGAATGTACTAAACCACGGCACAGAGGAGCAACTATTGCGGTGGTGGCAAGACATGGCGAAAGGCGTCACAGAAGAGTGATAAAATAGTAACAAAAGAGTGAGAAGTGAATGGCAGGAAGCGTCAGGATGACAGACGTCACGGCACGAGCTGCGAAGACATCTTGGCATGGCGAAAGGCATCGTGGGAAAGTGGGAAAAGGCGCCAGACGTCACTGCATCAAGAATTATGATAGGAGCTGGGGTAGACGAACGGGAAAACCACTCAAGAAGCACCACAGGAGGAACATCATTACAAGTGATTACAGTGATATACATACAACGAGATGCACAGTGTTTGGCACCTAGAAAGGCCAAGAAAGTGGAGCGAATACCCTGAAGAATTGCTACTCATCTGCACCCACACTGACGAATATGGAGATTTCTGAGGATAGTCACTGCTCTACACCATTCTACACTATTCCACACCACCCAACTGACAACCATAGACAATCCCGAATCACTGCACAGCTACACCATCAAAAGAGGGTGCAAGTGATGACTAAATGAAGAGCGCTTTGGGCGCCGAGTCAGCTTCAGAAGGCTCCAGCCGTCAGCTGCCGTTGTGCCACTTCGGGAGGCATTCTGGCAGCCTAGAAATGACGCTTTGACGCCTCAGAGAAAGAGGCCGACGGCTCAGGATGAGTGAGACGAGTGGGGAAGAAATGCGCACCTAAATAGGTGCAACGATGATGCTTAGAAGGGACACGGGAGTGACGAACGATCGAAGCAACATAAGGCACTTGTCGTTCTGGGAACTGACACTGATTAAATTGGGTTCTAAACTATAGAAAATGCGGAAAAGACATTTGGTTGACAGCTGAATGATGACATTTGGTTCTGAACCATTTGAGTGACATTTCGGGGAGACTTAAGCGCGAGCGCGCAGCGGTTTCCTCCTCTCCCACCGTTCGGAGCAGCACTTTAACCTCTTGTCTTCTCTCTCTCTCTCTCTCTCTCTTTTTCTCTCTCTCTCTGTCACTTTTCTTTGGTGCCTTTGAGGCTCGCAGCCCTTTGGGCGCGTGGCCTCCAAGGCGTCGTGGCTTTCAGCTGCGTCAGGGCTGTGGGCCGTTTGGCTTGGAGCCTTCCGAGGGCTCTGGGCCGTCTTCGAGGTTTGAGGACCTCTAAAGCCTTGGAGCCGTGAGACTTCGGGCCGTTCGACCAGGCCCCCATCTGAGCGACAGTGAGAGACGGTGATTCCTGGGTTCTGACCAGTTTGCAGCGCGAATTTGCTTTGGGCTCGACTTTTGACGTCGGTTACGACGTTGGGAGCAGCGCCCACGCAGCTGCACTTTGCAGGAAACCTTCTTTGTCCGTTTTCCACCTTCCCGTTTCACACACAGCGAGTTCGAATGAGTCCGGCAGCTTCAACGACCTTTGTGACGACTCGACGACTCTACAACTTCCACCTTCCACCAACCGCCGGTCCCCTGGGCCCACCACCGGCAGCTTGGTTTCTGTCGAGGCAAAACTTCCATTCCCAACTCCGCACACCCCCACCACCGGGCATACGACACCGCCCTCGCATTTGTGCGTTTGTCATGGGACCCATGCCTGCTCAGCGATCGCTTTGGGGTCAAGAACCGCACACCACCTTACAAGTAGGTACAACGCAGGGCGCACAAAGATATCCACCAGAGAGCCACCAGTTGTCGAGCCGCGTTCGAGAGCCGCAGACTCCGATCTGTCAATTGCAGAGACTCGCATAATGACGACGCGGCGATGGCATGCGGCTGGCGGTTTGCGCGCTGGTTTAGGAATGCGCAATAGCCAAGACTCGCTTGTGGGTAAAGCTGTGGGAGATCCCCCACAGCCTTTAGACGACATATTGCGGGGTTTCGCAGATGTATGTAGAAGATCTGCGGACCCGTAAATAGAGGCAAGCTTGCGGGAATTGTTGAATCAGGAGGGGGAGATGGCATTGCTGGCCATCGACACAACGAGAAAGGAGGGGTACACAAAGGAAGACCGGCAGACGGCTTTGTCTTCAAAAACCAATGGCAGACTTGAGGTATTTTTGACACTTGTGTGCTTCAAATAATCTTGTGCTTGTAACGGATGATGCACCGATTGGCATTCTGACTTGTGCATTATGCATAGCAATGCCCACTGAATTCATTTTGTGTCATATGAAACGTTGCTCTTGCAAGTTTCTCATATCAGAGTTTTCCCCAGCATCATATGCAGCACTACATTTGGATATTAAAGGCCCAACACATTGGAAACTATTTGTCTCTGATTCGCCGTGTTAGTGCATTGTCGTACCTTCTAGATCCGCTGTCGTATGCCTAGTGAGGCAGTGCCGTGTGCAGTCGGAAATGGAAGCGTATTACCCGAACGAAGTCGGGCCTCCGGCCGTGGGTCTAGGGGAACGGCGGTTGAGAGAAGATGGTAGGTGTATAATCGTTAGGAAGTTACCAAGTAAGATTACCAGAACAACGCGAACAATAAAAAGTACATGGTGGCAATGTTAAAATCGTGTGACTCTCAACCCGGTGAAAATACAAGAAAGTGTCCCACCTTACCAACACGGACAACATGGTGAACAATACGGCTGCATACGAATTCAACCGATTCAAATATACACGATTTTCACATAGTCTTGCACGATTGTACGCGTTTTTTACCACGTGGAATGTCCAAATTTTCCACCAGTGAAAATCTGAACTCATTTGCATTTTCGACTGCAAATGAACATTTAAAATAGGCACCAAAATACATAAATACAAGTGCAAACATCCGTCCGTGCACGCTGAGCCTGTGCTGCCTGGCCAAGCAGGGAGCGAATGCCCCCTGCGCTCGCCGTGGGGCACACGGGAGTGTACGGGCCGTTTGCCAAGCTTTTTTAGTACTATCAGAAATGGCCATTTCTGCGGCGCGTCCTGGGACGCTGTCGTATGCGAAAATTTCGCAGTGGAAAGATGTCAACAATGCCTGACTATGCTTGGCTAAAGACGTCGCCACACGAAAGACGTCAACAGCGCCAGTCGACAATAATACTTTGACAACAGAGCAAAAGACATAAACTACTACAGTACGCAGCTGTGCGGTGACTACAATGGATGGAAGGCCGTCGCGTCACATAAATCCACGTGAAAGACCGTTGGAACCTTGCAAAGTACGGGAAATACAGCCGCGCGAAGGTTAAGACGGCTACAACGGCCGGAACGTCACAAAGACGTCACAGGACTTGGAATGGGCGAGGCTCAACACACGATAAAGTACTGAAATACTCAGCCACTCGAGGACCTGAGCTACCAGTGCCGACGCCACCAGGGCAACCTGAGGCGTACTTGGAACACAACAAAGTACTGGATCAGGACACCCAGCCAGAACAACGAGGATGGCGCGGCCATGAAAGTCGTCACAGATACACCACTGAGAGATGGACTTGGACAAGATAAAATAATAAAATAACAGCACTCGCAGGCAGTCATGGCAGTGGGGAACAATGCCATAGCGGAAGGCGTCACCAGGACCAAGCAACACATGTCCACAACACGTTAAGGTATACCACTCAGTACGTACTGAGTTCAAAGGGCCAAGCAACAGAGACGACGCTGCGGAGAGAGACGCCACCGGGGGGGCAAGGAAAAGAGCTCACAACACCGGAATATATTGAAACACAGCGTGCAGGAGCGGCCATTGCGGCGGAGGCAGGATGCGGAGAAAGGCGTCACAAAGGTGTGAGAAAAGTAAACCATGAGGAATGATGGCAGGAAACGTCAGAACAGCAGGAGTCACTATGGGATCCGTGAGGACAGTCTGGCATGGCGAAAGACGTCGTGGAGGGATGGGAAAGCGCGCCAGACGTCAGAATTCAAGGCACCGAGTGCTGCAAGTGAAGCTGGAGTTGAAGACCAGGATGCCATTCAGGAAGCCCCACATAAGGAGCGTTATTACAAATGATTGAAGTATTGAAATATAGAATATACACAGCCATTGTCACCAAAAGGCCAAGAAAGTGGAATGAGGACCTTGAAAAATTAGTACCCATCTACGCCCATCCTAACGGCTGTGGAGAGCTTTGAAGATGCCCACTGTTCTACACCTCTCTACACTGCTCTACACCGCTCAACTGACGACCACAGGTAATCCCGAGGGCACATCCCTCCACACCAACAGATGGGTGCGAAGATGAAGACTATTGAAGGCCACTTGGGGCATCAAGTTAACCCGAGGAGGTGCCGTCCGGCAGCTGCCATCGTGCCACTTCCACTAGGAAAAAAAGGGCCAAATAACACGTGTTCAAATGTGTACAAAGTTTACGGATTTGTGTTATTCTTGTGTTCCTAGCGTGCAGAGCTTTATGAAATGTGTTTTATGTGCCTTCGAAAAAGTGTCATTTGGCCCCTTTTTTCCTAGTGTTCCGGAGGAATCCTAGCGACTGAGAGGAGATACTCTGGCGGCTCAAAGAAGAAGGGCGACGGCTCAGATTGATGTCGATGCTTGGAGGAAGAAACGCACACCTGAAGAAACACATCGGTGATGCTTAGAGGGGCACTGTAATGGCGAATGAGCAAAGCAACGACAGCCATTTGTCGTTTTAGGAATTGACACCGATCATATTGGGTTTTGAGGTACAAACAATGTAATAATGTACATTTGATTGACATATGAATGATGGTATTTGGCTTCTGAACCGTTTGAGCGACACTTCGCGGAGATTTAAGCGCGCGCACGCAGTGGTTTCCTCCTCTCCCACCATTCGCAGCAGCGCTTTATCCTCTCTCTCTCTCTCTCTCTCTCTCTCTCTCTCTCTCTCTCTCTCTCTCTCTCTCTCTCTCTCTCCCCTCTTTTTCTTTGGCGTCTTTGAGGCTCGTAGCCCTTAGGGCGGGTGGCATCCAGGGCGTCGTGGTTTCAGCCCCGTGAGGGCTGTGGGCGGTTTGGCCTAGAGCCTTCCGAGGGCTCTGGGCTGTCTTTGAAGTCGAAAGGCCTCCTTGGCTTTGAAGCCGCGAGGCTTCGGGGCGTTCGTCCCAGTCACCGTCCGAGCAGCTGCGAGGGACGGCAATTCCTGGGATTCTCAGATGCTGTGCGCGAATTCCTTGCTCGTTCGACGTGGGTGTGCCCTGATCCCCTTCCCTGGACGTCGGCTACAGCATTGGGGCGACGCTCAGACAGCTGCGCTTTGGCCTGAGCCCCGCCGCGCCTGTTTCTACTTTCCCGTTCACACACAGCGAGTTCGACCGCGTTCAGAAGTTTCTGACGACTTCCGTAACGACTCAACGACTACACACCTTTCATCTTCCAACAAACGCGGGTCCCCTGGCCCCACCACTGGCGGCTCGGCTTCGGTCGAGGCACGTGCCTCCACTCCCAACTGCACACCACCACCACCACCACCACCAGGCATACGACAACGTCACTGGGACGTGCCATACCTTGCCTTCCAGTTGGACGCATGTTTGGACGCCACTTGGATACCGCCGGGACGTCGTTGGGATGCGACCCAGCACGTGTCGCAACTGGGACGCTTGCTGGGGCGCCATTGGGAGACTGGCCGGGACGCTGACCGGGTCATTGATCTGGACGCTGATCAGAAGCACAATGGGACGGCAATTGGGATCCCGCTGCAACGCGTCCTGGGGCACTTGCAGGGACACCTGCTATGGCATGTGCTGAGGCGATCCACGAAGCGCCTCCTGCAACGCTTCCCATTCCTAGCTTCCCGCCTCCCGTTGCGCGCCACTGGGGTATGTCCCCAATTTGGGGGAGAGATCGGCGCGAAGTTGATGGCGGATTGTGGGCGTGGACGGCTATGCTGCAGGCCGACTCCCAGCTGGGCAGGCGTAGGATTCATCCAGGAGCCGCCGATTGTGGTACAGCAAAAGGTGCGGCTGTCCCTGATCTTAATTTTGGCATGTTTATCACTCGTGGTGTATGTCATCTCTTTTGAATCTGCTCAGTACTGGAGATCAAGGAGTATTGCAGGACAGTGTACATTGTATGAACTGCTGCACAGAATGAAATAAAAGGTGAAGTTAGAGGAAATTCACGACTGTCTGATGCAAATGATTATGTATACTTTCTGGCTCATTTCTGTGTTGTTGTTGGAGCAACTATATAGAGGATGTTCTGCAATACAGCAGTCAGATGACACTTTATTACAGTTCATCTTCTGGCAATCATTGTATCAACAGATGCACCAGTTCTGAAAATGTTTAAATGATCCATGAGCGCATCTATATTTCTTTGTAAAGCAAACTGCGCAATTTGTACATATTCAGCCAACTTTTTAGGGCTCAAGGCTCAATATTTCTTGCTGCGGCAAATGCAAGGTCTTCGAGGTTGCGTCGTAAGTAGGATTTCCCATCGGCAAACACAATCATTTGTAAGTTCAATGCAACCTAAATTCCACCGATTGACAGTCGACATTTGTCAAAGGAGACACCGGTTCAAACAATGCTCGATGTTGGTGAATCTCTAATAGTTCAACAGTTTTTGTCATATTTTGCATATTTTGTTCAAGAAGACGAACCAGTAATCATGACATGAAGACAACATTCTGCGAAAATGCATTCACGAGCCCACTAGTCCGGGAGATGCATCGCCATTCCAATGAGATGCACACACACCGCTACACGCGCCCGCCTCGATGTCAATATTTCGCAGCTGGACAGCTCACACAGGTGCTCAGCACAGGAGGCGCCCCCTACGGTTTTGTCTACCCTTCTCCTCGCTTCTCCAACCAAAGGGCGTGGCACCCCGAACGCCCAGAGCAGAGGAGCAAGTTCACCTGCCGAGCTCTCAGCCAACGTGACCCAGCCGGCGGTCTTGGTTAGGCGTGCCGTCGGACGTCAACAAGGCGGGGCGCAGGTGAGCCGCCTGGCGAGACGCGCCCACCCGCCCCAGCCACGCCTCGCGATCTCAAACCTGGAGCCGTACAAGCTGACCCAACGACCATATTGGTGTCGCCAAACCTGTCGACCTGGCGGACGCGGAGGGCAGGGAATTGATGCCCGTGAATCGGCCCCTCAATCACCCATGGAGTGCTGCAGGATTGTACCGAGTGTTGCCGAGGTCGTGGTGCAGCGCACCGGGAATGGTGGGGCCCGGGGAGCGCAGGCAGGGCCTTGCCATGACGTGGCCCCTGCTGTCTTACCGCTATTGTCTTGCAGGCTCCCTCGGGGGCGCGGCCCAAAGGCGCTCCATGAATCACCTCGCCCAGCCATCGGGCCGCTGGCGTCGGAATCGGAACGTCACAGAGCCAACCGAAATCGGTGAGCGGATGTGGCTGGGAGCGTCACGGGTAACGGCGTGAACCCGTGGGCAATGGTGCCCGTTTGCCGGCGCCAATGGCGGTCCACCAGCGCCGGACGTTGTGCGACGAGAACAGCGAAGTGCTTGTCCTGGCCCCTACACATCGTGTGTTCGTCGTTCTACGGTACCCTGGCAGGGCTGCGCGCCGCGACTTGATAATTCAGAGTCCGCCATTCGTCGCCGCCCTGTCGCCAAGATTTCCAGAGACAGAGACATGGATCAGGATGCGCAGCGAGGTTCCTCGACCTGGCACATAACATCAGTGATGCCGGTGTTCGTGGTCGCACTGGATAGATATCGATACAGTATCGGCATTCCGAAATGGAGGCTGCCTAGCACTTAATTTAGACCGTTTCGGGGACCCTCTTCACTGCACACTGCGCGTTGCAGTACAGGGTCGTTCCCCAAGGGGAGGAATAGTGAATGCCACCAATTCAGCGGACGTGTTGCCTTGTGCAAGACTCCACTATTTGTCTTCCCCACCTAGGGTCAAATACGTGGGAACAAACTTGTGCTGTGCCATGGCACTCGGTGCTGGTCACGGGATGGGAAATTTGCACCATTCTTGTTTTGCCGTCAGGTGGGACCCGACCAGCCACATAGGCTGCAGTACCATCACAAGATGTTGCAATTCCTCAACCAGCAGCTGGAAAAGATGACAGGCGTGCAACAGCCAGTAAGCGCAGCAGAACAGGAGCGGAGAGCTTTCGGCCAATGGGTTGAAAAGGGATACAGGATCCATTCCAAGCATGCAAATTCCTTCAGCATCCAGAATTTCTACAAGATTGATGATGTGCACAGAATTTTCAATGACATCTGTGAAATTTTAAGGCATAGGTTGAGGAATGGGGAGGGCCGAGCTCACCATAGCTGGAACTTGGAGTATGACTGCATAGAGGAGGACAGGAGATACCAACACAAATTGCTCGCTTGCATTCTCAAGGTCATTGAGGCTGACATTGATGACAAGCCTATCAAACGATGAGCAGATGGAAAACCTGCAAATCATTTGCGGAAATTCATTTGCCCTCAAAAGGCAGGCGAGGGTATATATAGTATCGCGCGTGAGGCTCGATGGAATTTTGCAAGAGTGACTGTGCAAAGGCCTGTTGCCCACTGGGGAGTTTGCAAGCTTTGTCAAGGTAACGATGGTGCATGCAGAGTCAAACAATCCCAGCATTGCCCAAGTGCATGCCACAACACCATCTGGATAGACGGTTACGGAAGTGGCAGATGCAGATTTGGGGATCATGTGCGGTGGAATTCAGAACGTTGGCCCGCGAGGGCGCTGAGACTTCTCCGGACAAGCTGAATATTGGCTTTGATTTTTCAATTGCTGTTCTCGACACTTCGGCAGTGCACTTGCTCTTTGTTTTGCTTGTTTCGTTTCAGCTACGTACCTTTTGCCTCTTTGTATGTCCTTCAGCAAGGGGAAATTTACCAACTGACGTTGGGTATGGGGCTGCCATTCATGGCTTTCTTGATGCAGCCACGAATGGTTTTGGGACAAACAGAAGATTTTGAATCTGAGATTTCCAGAAACGGCAAGGCAAAGTTGATATGAATATATCCTGGCAATCATGCAATTGTGTATGACGAATAAGTGCAGTCTGAATTGACGGTTTTATTGCCCCAATTTGTACAAGCTCCAATGATATTGAGTGCCGAAAATGGTCCACAAATTTTACGTTAGTCTCGTAGTGCACTTCTATTCTTGAGTAACTAAAGGAAATCCGCATACACGTGTAGGTGCAGGTGATGGTTTCCTCTCCAATGTACTGTTTTGTATTACCAGAGCCACTGTGCACAAATGGCTCTTGATGGCAAGTGGCAAGGGACTCCCGAGTGCAAATTTTACAGACTCACAAATAGAAGATCCACGCGGTAGGCAGCGTGGGTAGGAAAAACTAATGGAATGGAACACAATATTATGGGAGTGGTGGGCCAATTGTTGCATTCCCTCCCACTGCTTTCATCCCTTGTGGCCACTGATTGTGGCCAGCCGCAGGCACCTGGATTGGTACCTGCAATTTGGAATAATCGATGACCAGAATGGGCATTTGTTAACAGTTGGAAATGTAAGACAATATGTGAGCAGGAGTGGAAGGGCAATCGCCATCTCCTGCTTGCCCTTTTCATCCCATAATATTGATTCCGGTGCGCAGTTTTCTGAATTTCCTAGCAAGTGTGGATTTTGTCATATTTTATTTTGTTAGTTTTAGGTAGCCTACACCCGTGGGTAGCTATCAACCAAACATTGAACGAGTGCACATCATGCTAGGGACCTTTCGCAGCACGTCAATTTCAAACAGATTTAAATTCTCCAAATTTAAGCAGCAAGTACGTAATGGCAGTCTTCTTGTAGATGACACTTGATTGTGTTTCTGTACACAGAATATTGCAGTCACTATAATGCAGTTTGCGCACTTGCTCTGAAGCAAATTTAATGCTTATATCCACATTTGAGTGTGAAGCAGGGGTAGGCTTGAGTGCCTGGATATGTGCGCAACAATGGACAATACAATTAACTGAGGAATAGCAATCTAGACTCGTTGAAATGGATGTTTGCTATTAGAACTCTGTCAACGACTCCAAGTATTGTTGTAAATGCCTGGCTGTGTTGGCTGCCATGATTTTGTATATTATATCCAAGTGTGTTACTGTCATCTGTCTGGGATATTTTTAAATGGCTGCAGAAACCCAGAGATCAAACAGTTAGTATCTTTGGCAATTTGGAGGATGTCTATGAAAGTGTTGTGCCAAGGCCTATATCACGTTGCTTGCTGTTCTGGAGTGCTGAAAAGTGGGCATATCTTCGTTGAGTGGCATGTGTCGTTAATTATCTTCCTGTGAGTTGATGATTCATATCCAAATTAATGGATAACGTGTGGTGGCTATCTCTTAGGTGGTTGCTTGCCTCTACTTACTCCTCAGTCCGGAACTGACTATCCAGAGCAATTAATTGTAGCTGGCCATATTTATTCGAGACGCGAATTTCTTACAAGACCATCCTCAACATCACAAGGAAAGTTAAAAATCAGAAAGATTGGATCGCAAACATCTCAACTATCAATGTTAAAAGAATGAGACACAACCTATGTCAGCATTGAAAAAGTCATAAGTTTTGTCATTTTTGACTAAAGCCTTTGAGGTTTGCTTTGCAAAGGACCCCTGCTGTAAGAAGTTTCATTGAATACCAAAACTCTGTTAATACACTGCTGCCAAGTCGGTCCTACGATAAAATAAGAAGTAGCTTGGCCGACAGCAAGCAAAATGGCGCCGTGACCCCTGGTGTCATCCGCGATAGCTGAGCATTTGGTTTAACATCAAATCTTCAAAAGTTAATCGGCAGTTCTTCTGGTGCCATGGCTCATCTTGAAGTACTTCAATGCAAGAAAGCCAGATCATTTCATTTGAGCCTCAGGTGCATCTTCGTTTTGAAGCAGTCGTCCGAGGCATAACATTGAGCCGTGCAAACGCAATTTAGACTTTGACGAGTTGCTTCAATGAAATTTGAGATGCCACGGCAGAATGCAGAACACGGAGAATCTCCTGGCATCGAGAGACCGCTGTTGAGCCTCAATGAATCTGGATATTCTCGTGTGCAACAGTGCCAGCCTCCGATCAGCTGTGCTGCTCGCCGTTCTCTTCCAAGCGTGGCAGGGACGATGTACTGGCTTCCATACAAAATCCAACGCAAGGTTTGGTGCTGGCTGCCCCAGGAACGCATGAAAATTGCCAATGACCGGTCATGCACAAAACTTAGCGCGGGAACGAGGCGGGAGTGAGAACTGCGCGGATGAGGGCGGGCGGTACGCTGGTGCCCTGTGGGGCATGCGCAAGCATGTTTTGTGCGTTCTGGCTGCGCAGCCACGGATGGGTGTGTCTTTGTCTCAAAGATTGGCTGTGCGGCGAGGGTGAAATGCCTCGATAGATCTCCGTCTGGCGCGGTTTCGATCCCAACAATTGCCAATAATTTCTCAGCTGACATGTACGAGCGCTTGAAGCGCTGGTGTTGGTTGCTAGCGAGAATTTGTCGCGTGGACCAGGCAAGAGCATGGCATTAGGGTAAAAACAAAATAACACATGCTCAAGCGTTCAACGTTGTTTTGGCACTGGTCGTGGAGCGCTATAAAATCTGTATGAGAAGATGCTGAAAAAATGGAGAGCAATCAGCAGTATTTCGGCATTCAGATAACTGGCAACAGGACGGCAGATTAATAACAGAAACTGACGTGGGGACATGGTGAATAACGGCGGAGGGCGGTGCACGCGCAGTCAACAGATTTGCAGCATTCATTTTGGCACTGGTTGTGGAACGTGACAAAATCTGTATGAGAAGAAGCGTCTACAAAGTTTGAAGCTTTGGGTGTTTTTTTGTGCTTAGAGTGCAATGAAGCTCAATTTCTGGTAGCAAGATTTCGCAACATCGAATAAAAACATGGTGGGTGCTCTGGCCCTATTTTCGAATACAGATATGAAGTACACGGCCCAAATCTGGCCAGACCACAAATCGTTTCATTTTATTCCTGACGGAGGAAGCAATTTACAGATACTCCTTCGTTCTGAAAGTGAAGCGTATTTCGAGCATTTACATGTGTATTTTCATACAAATCGCTGTTTTCGACAGCAAGGAAGCAACCGATTTAATAGGCATGTGCATCAAAATGAAAATAAAGGAAGTGAACGAAGCCCTGAATATTGGAATCATACATTTTGTTAGTGTAAATAAAGCAGCCAATTCGGGATGGTAGTCGCACAAAATCCTTGCGCCGTCATTAGCAACGGGCAGAAGCTGAAAGCCGTTTCAGGCAAAGATTTCAATTTTTTTCGTGCATTGGCATTGCAACACTGCAATATCAGGGGATTCAAATTAATTCGTTGCTGAAAATACACAGCATCGACATGTACTTAGTTGTGTACAAGACACCCATAACTGGACGGCATGGTGAGCGAGGCCGGCTCAGCCAAGCGTGAGCGCCCCTCGGTGCCCAATACGTGGACGCATGGTGCTCATTACACACATGTATGCACCGGTAGATTTGGAAATGCAAAAGCCATATTTGCTCGTGCATCACACAAATCAAACGTGCTAGGATGCCGCACGCTGATACTGTTGCATTGTACAGGTCTTTTGAATGCCTCTGTATTGAAATGGGAATAAAGAGCAGTATGCGCACCTTCGTGCTGTATGTCAAGCTTAGCTTCCACACGCATTTAATCAGATTCCTTAAGTGACATGCAATCCGCTGGACGAAAGGACGATCCTCTGCGCCCAAGGCAGCCTACGCGTCGGGTGTTGCTCCTGCGGAAGAAAGCCTCCTCCCAGAGGAGGGAAATATGCTCGTCAGGGTCCCGGGTACGCCCCAGCTCCAGCGCCCTCAAGATGTGGGCGCATGCTCCTCCTGGACTCTTGAAGCACTAGAAGGCCTACCTCCTGCGACATCGACTAAATATCGAGTCACAGGGGCCTGCGACGTCGCAGGCCCTTGTCCCGTGGCGTCGATGGGAGAACTGAAAGCCCTGTCGATCCTCTTTCATAAGTCTGGTTCTGCACTTGCGCCATCTAATCCCTAACGGCGTATGGAACATTTTCATGGCGCACAGCGACTCGAGATCCAGTAATACCGGCAAATGACCATGCCGTCGTTCATCTTCGACCATCATGAGAGTGCCACTAAGAAAAGAAGGGACAAACAACACGTGTTGAAACGTGTAAAAGTGTACGACTTTGGTTTATTTCGTGTTTTAAGCATGCAGAACTTTGATGAAATGCATATGCAAGTGTTCGCAAAAAGTATTATATTGTATTTTCTTTGCTAGCGTGACGTAGTACACACACGTGCACCCTGGGTCGTGGCATCCGCGAAGTGTTTTACCGTGGCGAGGGCCTTTGGCGCGGACACTAGCTCGCGACTGCATCCACAGTGCGCCCAGATCCCCAGGTGTCACGACGCGCTGGTCGCAGGTCCGCGGGATGCACTTCGCAAGTCGCAGGAATTAATTCGTCAGATTGATTACAATTTAGACAAGCTTTTGCTAAAATGCGCGTTTTCTACGGGTTTGCCATAGTACACGTATCAGCGCACTAGCTGAAGGGCTGGATAAGCTACGGTTTCATTCGGATTGATAACAGATGGGTGAAGCAAAGCATGGTATTCTTGCTTATTTTGATTGTGAACGAGGTGTGCTTACCAAGCTCGTCCCCAGTTCGTTATCTGTGCACAGCAGACGGCGTTTGACAAGCATGGACTGATCTAGAAGCTTCGGCGCAATTGGCGTCATCTATCCATTAGCATAAAAAGGACCAAACAACACTTTTGCGAACACGCATAAGACGCATTTCATCAAATTTCTGCACGATAAGAACAGAAACCCGTGAACTTTGTACACGTTTGAACACGTGTTATTTGGCCCTTTTTTTCCCAGTGATCGGAGCCGTGCGGTGCACGACGTGCAGCTCATATTCACGGCCACTGAAACGGGTGGTCGACATCGACGTGAATTAGGAGCTGAGTGAAGATGAGCGACTCTTGCAATGCTGCATTTGCTGTGGTGATTTATGACCATACTTCGCTGAACCTCAAAACTATTGATGTACAGTAATTTTGGGCTCAGAAACTTAATCAGTGCACGCCTGTGTACGATGGACCACTTTGCTTTGGCAAGTTCACCATCGACACCGTGAGCACAGAGTTTACAACGACCTTTGTTCAATAGCAGGTGCTTGCGACCGAGCTGGGGCTCTCCTGAAAACAGCGTCGTCAAACGGGCACCGCAACACAATGCAGTTCCTGCACACGTCTGTCCTGCTTGGGTCCGCGTCCAACGCCATTTACCGAGATCTGGCAGACTCTCCTGAATGAGTCCAAGTTCCAGCCAGTACTCAACGCGCAGGAGGCAGGCCATGCTTGCCTTCTGGACCATGCCGTGCCCGCGTCCCGCATCCCGCGTCCCGCGTCCCGCTTTCGGCCAACTGTCCCTCGCGCATGACTGTTTTCAGGAACCATTCCGGGCCCCCAGAAGAGGCCGCAAACGAACAGACCATATCCGCAAACCGCGACCCACACCACTGCGCGCCACCCTGAACTCCCTGCCCACTTTTTGTGATCTTGTTCTCCACTTCTTCACAGGCCCCCCTTGCTGCGGGCGCCAGGGAGTGAGCGGCCCCGCCGGGGTCCCGTCGAAGAGCGCTCCCGCCTCTTGGAGTCGGATCGGTGCGCTGGAGCGCCGGACGCAGGTAAGCTGCTGTGCGCAACCAGGGCGTCCGCGCCGGCAACGCCTGCGGTGATGCCGATGGCCAGGTAGGGCTCGTGGGCCCTGCGAACGGATTGGTGGATCCCAAAATAGGCTGCTGTTACGGATCGAGAGAGGCGCGGCCGGGTCGTAAGCTCGACGCCCAGCGGCGCGCGGTGGGTTGTTCGAGATCGGCAGGTGCGTCTCTCCCGCGGTGGTGTGGATGCCGTGCAGTGCCTCGGGGGCGAGGCCGAAGCACCGTCCAGAGCCCAGCCGAGGCGCTCACCGTTTTCCGTCTCCCCACTGTCTCGCAGGGCTCCCGCGGGTGGGCGTGCTCAAAGCAAGGACGGTTGCGCCCTCGACACGGGGCATCGAGACGCGATGGAGGGAAGTGGCCATGGCAGGCGGCAACCCGACCAGGGGGGAAACGGAGGCGCCCTGCCGCCAACCCCGGGTGGCTCTGCAGATAGGAGCGGGGCCTCGCCGCCAGCGAATGTGAGGTCCCATGCACCACCCCGAATGGGCGCCGCGCGCCGCTGCATGGTGCATTGCGCGGCAGTGGCTACAGAGGCGAACCCGATTGATTTTCCCACTGCGACGTCGTGAGACGGCAAACGTCTTCATACACCCGAGAACTGGATGGGGGATAGAGTTGGTGGGGAGTGCCGGAGATCGCAATGCCTCGCTGATAGACAATCGGCGATGCAGGCTGCGCTGCCCCGATTTGTGACAGAGGGCCCATCAAGCTCAAGTCTTGTTGCATGGAATAGCAGCAGAAGGCGCATGGCATTAGTGAGATTGGATCCCGTTGATGCTATGCTGCAGCTGCAAAATTGTGGACTGGGGACATGCAGGGCCACTCTGCATTTCTTTCCGATAGAATTTGCACTTTGCCCTGCACTTTGCCAAAATAATGGAACCATGTTCTGTATCCTGGGGCCCTTACACATCGGAATCTTGTGCTGCTGTAGGCAAGCCACGGTGTGCTGCAAGGGCTGCAGTACAACTACCACATGCTGTCCTTCCTCCATCAACAGCTGGAAAGAGTGAAAGATTTGGAGCGACCATCTGTTGCAACAACAGAAGAATGGCAAGCTTTCTGTCTGTGCATTGAAAAGGCAAACAGGCTGCTCATCAAGCACTCGGAGCCATTTGACATCAGAACCTTCTACAAGATTGACGATGTCCGCAAAACTGTTGATGAAACCTGTGGGTTTCTGCGGGCGCTGGCTCAAAAATGGCAGATGCACTTTGCCTCAGAGCTTCAAGGTGCTGTGCCCACAGGCTGTGTCAGGGATGACAGGGAGTACTTGCACAAACTCCTTTGGTACATCCTCAAAGGCAAGGAGAGTGGTGTCGACAAGAACTTGCTCCATCTGTGGATGCCCATCAAGCGCGCCCATGAAGATGAGCTGAAACTCTTGTTGATCATTGCTGAAGATGCTCTTGCCCTGCACAGGCAGATAGGTGAAGGTGGATATGGTCTTGTGTATGAGGCACAGTGGGGCAATGATGCAGTGGCTGTGAAGAGGCCACTTGCTGAAGGTGACTTGCCAATTGAAGAGTTTGCAGGTTTTGTCAAGGAAGTGTTTGTGCATGCGAAGCTCAGACACCCCAATGTTGTCCAGGTGGTTGCAACCACTCCATCTGGATGGTTGGTCATGGAAAAGGCGGACACGGATCTTGGGGCTTTATGTCAAAGCTCAATGAAAATTGGCTGGAGAGGAACACTCAACCTCCTCCGGCAGGCCGCAAAAGGGTTATGTTTCTTGCACAGGCTTTCTCCTCCTGTTGTCCATTCAGACATCAAAAGTTCGAACTTTCTCATATTTGGGATGGATCCAGAAAACTGCAATGTGAAGATCACAGACTTTGGACTTGCATTTGAAGCTGTCAAAGGGAGGAGCAAGACGACCAGGTTGGGAGGAGGAACACTGGAGTGGATGGCACCCGAACTGTATGAAGGGAAGCCTACCTCAGGCCCATCTGACATCTTTGGCTTTGGGGTTGTCATATATGAGGTAGTGACAAGAACACACCCATATGGAGCAGACAAACTGATGCGCGCTGATGTAAGAAATGCTACAGTGATGAAGAGGAAGCTGTCTGGTGCAGAGCCATGCACAGTACGACCTGAAGATTGTCCTGAAGAAATGCGGCTGCTCATGCAGCGCTGTTGCTCCATCAACCCTGCACAAAGGCCAACCATGATGGAAATCACCCAATGTTTGCAAGAGCTGCCAGAAAACTGGAGTCCTTATCAGCAACCTCTGAGTAAGGTGAATGTTGGCCATGCACTATTATTGACAATCTTGATGCCTTGGCGATACAAACTTTCTGTGCATTTATTGGACAAGCAATCCATTTTTAATGTCTTTGTTGTATATGCAAGAAATGCATTATTTGTCAATGCAAGTCGATGGGTTTGGTATCAACAGTTTTGGACTTTAAAACAGTGCCAGATGCTCAGAAAACAATTTAGACATTCTGGGCATTTCCACACCTGGCTGTCTGCATATAAATTATTCTCTCCTCATTTTAAGTAGCGCATCCATGTGGATTTGGGCATCTAGATGCCTGTACAGGCGAGCAACGACGATGAGCACTTTAGCAAATGGGTCCATTTGCTAAAAGTGCTCATCGTCGTTGCTCGCCTGTACAGGCATCTAGATGCCCAAATCCACATGGATGCGCTACTTAAAATGAGGAGATTAGTCCGACTAATGCCAGTTCGAAACTTTGGAATGCATGTTAACATCCACGTCTCCATCATGAAGCTGAAGAAATATCCCTGTGCGTGATTGTGACAATGTACACAATGCATTAAATTGTAATGCGAGTCGATATGTTTTGGTGATGGCATACTTGGATTTAAATCGCCTCGGATACCCAAAACGCGACTTGAAAACTTTTAGGCAGTTCAGGGTCTATGTGACCGCGGGCCCTTCGATATGTCCTTGCACAGGCATGTCACACATTAGACTGCTGCCTCAGGTCGAGTCCAACCCATGGCCAGCAGGCCACTGGGGCTCTGCCAATGGGTTCATGTCAATTGTTACAGAATGGCGCGCATACAACAGATTCCCCTTATAGGCGGCCCCCCACAGGACAGCTTCATTTTTTGCTGCCCAGCAATTTGTCCCAAAACATGCACCAAACTCTTTGAGTGTCCCTTTCACGAGTGCCTGTCTGGACACCATTTTCTCTGTGCTTCGTGTCTCATTCCCCTTTCACACCTCTACCCTTAACATGCATGATTCTAAGCTCCCCTTCCGAGCTAATGATGAGCATGTTATTTAGTTCATAATTTCCATCTGAGTCCCACTACTTCCCGTTTCATGTCTATCATACAGTTCCTCCGTCGCAGCCTGGGTGGCAATAAACACTTTGCAGGGTCTCCATGGCATGCATCGCTGACCCAACGCCACATTGGCAACATGTGCAATTCATACATTAAATGTTCAAGTAAATTTGGCCACGCATTGCTAAATAGAAGGTGGTATAGTCTGTGCAAGTGGATTTATTTTCAATTAGAGATGGTACTGCCGTTTGACTTTCCGTGACCTGTGTGGGACAACAGGAAGCGCATGGCCACAGTGGGCAAGCGTCCAAAGATCCAGATTGGCGATGCGAGCACGTCCTCAAGGGGCACGAGAACTGGGTGCAGTCGCTGGTCGTGACCAAAGACTGGCTGGTGTCTGGATCCTATGACAGAAAAATTCGTGTGTGGAGATTGGGGCATTGGGAGTCCACCCAGTCAGTGCTCGAGGGGCATACGGGCTATGTGGTGTCATTGTCAGCCAATGGTGAATATCTTTTCTCTGGGTCGGCTGATGAGACTGTGAGGGTGTGGAAGCTGGAGACCTGGGAGTGTGTGCGCATTCTGGAAGGGCACATCAATTGGGTGCGGACACTGGCAGTGACTAGAGACCATTTGTTCTCTGGTTCTGACGACAAGAGCATCCGCATGTGGAGTGTCGGCACGTGGAGGTGCAAGCGCATGCTCCAAGGACACACCCATTACATTTACTCATTGGCCGTCAACGGCCGCTTCTTGTTCTCCGGCTCTGATGATCAGACCATCAGAATATGGAGATGGGGGGATGGGGAGTGCCAGCGAGTGCTTCGAGGGCACTCTAGTTGGGTATTGTCTTTGGCGGTCAGTGGTGACTTTCTGATTTCGGGGGACTACACTGGAGCCATTCGTGTTTGGAGCCTTGCCACTTGGGTTTGCATCAGGGAGCTGAGTGGGCACACTAGTTGGGTACGGTCATTGGCAGTCGGGGGTGGTTTGTTGTTTTCAGGATCGTACGACATGACCATTCGGGTGTGGAGGTTCGGCACTTGGGAATGCATCCGAGTCCTCAAAGGGCACACTGGTTACGTGACGGCGATGGCGGTCATTGACAAATGTCTTTTTTCTGCGTCTGCTGACAAAACCGTTCGAGTGTGGGACAGAGTGGCGTAAGGATGGAGGCGACCTCAGTAGTACTACATGTGATTGTTTTTAATTTGGGCATGCATTTCTTATCTGTCTGTATGCTAATCGAACAATCACGTATGTTGGAGTAGAAATATGATCTAATTAATGATGACACAAATTGATGTGGATAGAACCGTTGAACAGGACAATCCTGATTAATCGAATTCAGCCGAATTTCTACCAAGAAATTATTCTGCTTTGGATGAATTTCTTTCTTGCCGGGTGGCAAATTCCGGCTGGCCCGACCTATACTGCATGCCGTGCTGCGAACGATGCAATTTCATAATAGAACCGTAGCGCGATCATTGCTCTAACTCGCTGTATATCCACCTGCCTTGTAGCAACTGCCACACACCAGGAAAATAACTTGCCATATAGCACTTGCACAGCAAGACAGGGACGTGGCTAAAGGCAACCAACACCAACAAGCGCAGAACACATGCAGCAAAACTATGCAAGCATGAAATCGGCAAGCTCATCGAAGCTCCAACCATATGGCATATGGCGCATTGTTCGCTTTGCTATATTGAACATGCACATCTCTACGCCCGCCCTCACAAAGGCACTGCTAGGCATAGCTACAAATTGATCGCCGACCAGAGCAACAGAAACACTTCATCCGCCCACAGACACCGCCCCTCTCGTCGTCGATTTCTCCAAATCGCCACATATCTCAAGCTGGATGACTGTGCGGCCCCCCCTTTTCTCGCCTTCGAATCCTGCCCGTACTTTACCCTCTCATGTTATTTATCTTCCTTGGTGCCAGTGCATAGAGATCTTGAAGGAATATGTGGAAGCCGGCACGACTTTGGCCACCACCGGAAGAAAGAGAACACGTAGTGGCTGGAAAAAGGCAGTCAGGCACCAGCGATTGCATGTAGTTGTTGCAGTGCGTCAGTTTGGGAGCTGACGAACCACTTTTTAGTAGTTCGGCCGCGATTTGGCTCTAGCTAGATCCCGAGCGGGGATGGCGCTGTACCCTTCTGATGTAGAGGAAGTGGCACCATTGCCATGCGGGGCCATCCCGAACACGGTCCGAAATTTTTGAAAGGCGGGGAATGCAGTGAGAGAGGGTCGAATTTCGCCCTTGACTAAGGCTCCTTCAATGCAGCTCCGAACGGCTTGTGCTTATCCGTTCTTTGTGATTGTTTTGATAACAATTAATAGACGCACAGTAGGTGCTCCGGTTGGGGTTTCAACGAAAAACAACAGAACTTGATACAATTACAGTATAGCTGAAATTCATTTTGTTTAATTCCTGACATAGGAAAGTATGTGGGTTCAATTTGACATTCGCAATTGTATGCGATCCAACAATTTATTGAATTCACAAAACCTACTGGAAAAATCACTCTGTTCCCTCAGAATACGTGAAACTCAGAAAATGTTTCGATGCAAGCTGTAAACGCGGCTAAAAATCGCTGTGCATAACACTGCCGTGCAGAACAATTCGTGCGACGGTACATCTTTTTGTTCTAGTCCGGCTAATTCTTCAAAACTGTTGCTAAGTTGATTGCTGCGACGCGGCAAGGCGACGCGACGCCAGTCATCGTGGCCCAACAGCGGTGGCCATCAAAGGACAGCACGAAGCGCATAGCCAGCTTCAACAAGAATGATATCCAATTACATTACATTAAATTAACACCTGACAGCTGCGTTGCATCCTTTTCAAATTTAGTGTCTGTTCTTGACGCTGTTCCTGCGCCTCAAATCCTGCAGCCTCACTAGGAAAATTCGAGCGCGGGTTTAAGTTTGTCCGAGCAGCTAAATTGTGCATATGCAAGCGCTCCAAATGAAACGCTGTGGGGGAAGTCGTTCACCGCAGCGGCAAAAGTTCATCATTCATCGCCGTGGAGGAGATAGAACAGGAGCGATATTCAAAGTTCCTCCACACGCCTCGGCTCTACGATCGCCGGTCCCCGGCACAGGGACTGGGAACGGACTCAGGGACGCCGCGCTGCCGAGCACTTGTTATGTCTGCGAAAAGTGGAATCGGAGGTGGGATTCGAGCCCATGATCAGGGGGTCACCGCAAAGGTGGACCGGTTTCAACCAACGCCGCTCGGTTTCATCAGCGCCCCTCCCTGTGGGTCCCTTCCGGGTTATGTGACGAAACGGCGCTCGCTGCATGTCCGAGGATTAATGCGTCGTTTGCCACGGCCCCGTGACGGTCACAAGCGCGTCTGTGGGGGCCGGCACCAAAACCAACAGCGAGCTTGTGACAGGGCCAAGGCGGCGCCAAGGGGGCACTCTGGCGGCTGTGAAAGCGTTGAAGACACACGACGTCGTGTGTAGGTTCGACCCTGGGCGGATTCCAGCTGCAATCCTTGCGGAAGGCACCCAGCTGCCAGGCATAACGCCCATGAACTTGGCGCCAAGGCCATACCTTGGTTGGCCACGGCTGGAGGGATGGGCGCACCACGCTAAAGGCGCAACAAAGCTAAGCGATCGGCGACATGTGGAGCTCACTGCACTCGCCTTTCAGAGTGCAAACCTTAGCAAGGATCGCGGGCCCATGGCCGAGAAGATCTTGCGCATTTTGCCGCGAGCATTCGCAGCCAAGTGGAGCATTGTCGCTAGGCGATGGAACGGCCAGCGAAGCTATCCAAGCCGTCCCTATCAGAAAGCACCATGTTTGCGGTGCCAACTGCGATATCATTTTGACACGAAGTGGCGTCATCACTGTTACTGCGATAGTACAAAAAGTGGGTGTGATGCCATCAATTAATGCCCAGGTGGCCCTGCAATCTGCATCGCAGGAATGTCGGTTTCCACTGGTGTGCGAAGCCCTTTGCCAAGCGGAGGGGCTGAGAGCGCCCTCGCTTGAGCAAGCACGCGGCTTCTCCCTTCCCCAAAACATCCCAAGAGCAATGGATGCCATTCCGCTCGATCGCGCGCGTCGGCCTTTCGGATCTCGATTCCAGGCGCCACGAAATGGCTGTTACGTTGCGCACCTCGACGAGAAGAGGTGACATTTACGGCACTGACAAAGTTTGCTGACGCCGCACTTAATAATAGGTTTACTGAAACAGGCCGTTCTGCCATTAGAACAGCAAACTCAGTGTCACTAACGACCCGGAACGGCGCCAACCACAGGCCCCCGGCATTCTATGGCACGCGCTCACTGCCAACGGTGCATTGAGGCCTGCCAAACTGAAAGTCACGTGGATCCATCCGTGTTTCCTTTTAATACAAATTGTATCGGGCATATTCAGCCAACTTTTCAGGGCACGTATTCAAGATTTGTATAGCTGGGTTTCAAAATCCTCGACATTGCCCAATGGCCATCTTGTTGAATGTGCCACCGTTTCGATGCAACGAAAAGGAAGGCTGGTCAATACTGCCACACCAATAAAAGACATGCTGCTGGTGGAAGTTGCTGAAATATGGCTCCTTTGCTCATGCGCCTTTTCTTAATATATAGTTTCCCTCATATTTGCTCTGCGCATCCGGTGCTACTGCACAGTATGGTGTCTGGGTTGCATTTAAACCGTGTGAACGCACCAATGCGCAAGCGATTGACTGTTGCCATGAACGATTCTTCTGACGCAGCGGATACGTAATTGCAGCCTTCTGATGGCATGTGTGTGGCTTCTGTACGCATTCCTGGAATTGCCGGTATAACTTTTGCATTCTCGGCATTTCCGATCCTGCAGCAGTCTATGGAATAACCAGGTCGTTGAGGTGAACTTCCCCCTCGCATTATTTCCCACCGCGATTGCAAGAACAACAGGCGTGAGGAGGCCTGGTGAGTAGTGCATTTTCGGTCGCCAATGCCTCGGATGCAGATATGATGTATGCCTGTTACAGTGTGGAATGCCATCGTGAATGGCAACAATGATTGAGTAATGCCTGGCCAGAATTGATCCGTGGTTGGTGGGTAGGTGTAGGTCAAGAGAAGATTGTTGGGGTTGTCGCAGTCTTCCTGAAGTCTGCAATGATGTTTTGGCACATCTCAAAAAATGATGCAAATTTTCAGTGTGTAGCGCCTTGGTGCTGGCGACAGGAAGTTCCAGATGGGTCTGGACATGATAAAGGCAGTCATGAACGGCCAGGTGGGCATGAAAAAGGAACCAAGGGGTTGTTTGTTGGCTGATCAAACTGTTGGGGCACAGAACTCTGATCGCAAGCAATGAACATTGGAGAATGAGTGTTGCCAGCATCGAAATCCTTTGCGCTTGGTGAATCGTCGGCCCATTTCTATTGCAGCTTTCTTGTCCTGAACACATATCGCCCTACTGCTACCCGACCCCATCAACAATTGCACCGTGCTCGGCACTGGATATCCTACTTCCTGCAGGCGAGCATTCATAGCATCGTTCTAGAACCATGCCATATCTGGCACCCGCGCAACCTGCGAGATCGCTAGAGACGGCGCCTCGGGGGGACCGCTCCGTGTGATTCACGCTGAGGCCGCCAGGTCCCCTCAAGCCAAGGCGTCTCCCTGCACCAGCCGCAAGCCTCTGCCGAACTCCAAAAGGGAGCAGCTTACATGGCACCTTTCCATATAGACGAGTATTACCAATGTCAATTCAAATTCAAGGGGCGCACTCCAGCCCCTATAGTTTCCAGCTTACGTGAAAGCCACGAAGGGCGCCCAGCACATGCCACTACATGCTTGTAGTACAACTGCATTTCCAGCTTGCTTGGTTGATTGATCTATTGGGAATGACTTCATGGCAATCACTGCACGTCGGTGCGTTGCTCACCACCAGAAGCTACAATCGGCATTCCTCCATGCATGTGTTTTGTGATGTTCGTGAAATGTGGTGCGGAAGTCAAAACGCAGGAGTAAAGTGTCGCCTTGGCCTGTTCACAGCTTCAGGAGGTCGCACGTCAAATGAAGCAGAGCATTCGGAAGGCCCTGAGCCACCTTCCTCCAACGAGCTGCGGTGATCGCCCAAATTCTGGAAACTTTTCAGCAGTTTAGGACCAATTCTCGTGGATGGAATCGCCGCCATCAAGAGTTTCAAGTTATTGGCTATTATCGATCGATGTATCGACCGCGATCGATACACCGATCGATAGTAGCTAATCAATCGATAATCGTATCGATCGATACGTCCACTAATCGACTCGTCGGCTCCCTGATTCCGGCGCCTTTTCATTGTGCCCATTTTCGTCGACTCCTACTTCGATCCCACCCCATCTCAGTCTCACGCACCCGCAAACTGGAGGAGTCCATAACAGGAGGAACAATCTGAGGTCAGCTTCTTCGTCCTTCAGCAGACCCACCAGCGCACCCACGACCTACGTTTAGGAGTCTACTTTCATCCACGGACTCGATGCTAATTGACATTGCCCTTTGATGCGATTGAACCACTGTCGTCGATTCATGTGCAGATGACGCATCAGCGTAAGTCCATCACACCAAATTCATGGACAGCGCGACGTTATCAGTCTAGCCAACACGTGGAGGCAACCAACGCACGAAGCCAGTATCTTCATTCGATAGAACAACAGTCAAGGAAATCATACTTTCCAGCAATTCGGGCGCGCTTCAGTATCTATAATGATTTGCACTCGTGGTGGCTGGTGCCATAGACTGAGTCTCAAGAGACCCATTTCACCGATTCGTCAACCCATCGATCTGTTGATATGTCCATGCGTGGATTCGCCAATGCATCGACCCCTCCAAATCGCCGATCCGTAGATTCGTCGAATCATCGATTCGTCGGCTCCTCGATTCCCACGTCCCTTCATTGGAACCATTTTCGTCCGATCGCAATTTCATGGGACCTGGCATCAGTCTCACGCGCCCGCTTTCATCACCCAGAGGACCCTGTCACAGCAGCCGCCACCTGAGGTCAGCTTCCTCATCCTTCAACAGTCCCACAAGCGCACCCACAACTCGGAGTCGAACTCTGAGAAGTCTGCCCCCGGCCGTGCGATCTTCTCCTCCATCAGCCCGCCCGGCACGCGCCGCAGCGCCTTCATCATGACGGCGATGGGAGCCGGCACCGCGACGGACAGCCAGCCGTCGATGGCCACGAGGCCGTCGGTGTGCGCCACGGACAGCGAGCCGCCGAAGAGGAGCAGGGCGAGGGGGGAGACGACGGTGCACTCGCGGAGAACCACGTGTTGTGTCTTGACCTGCGAGCGTGGCACACGCAGGTGAGAGACCGACACAGGATAAAGACAGAGCAATCGAATTCGCAGAATTCATATTTCCCAATCCACGTTCTTCGTGCACACCTTCTCCAGGTACACAAGCTGAGGAAAGTGCAGGTCCGCGGCCCTGAGTTTGTGGTTGACGGAGGATGTGTGAATCGACACCATTTGGCGACCGTCGTTCCACTCAGGGGCCGTGTCCAGTCCCGGGGACTCCTGCATGACGGCCACGTTGGGATACAAGGCCGAGCAGAGCAGTGCCTTCAACTGCCGGGACACGCAAGGAAGGGTCAGCGAACACACAGCGGTACTCGTAAATAGAAGTCTGCACTACAGAAGACTTTACTGCGCATAATACAATTAATTGAACGAAGTAAAAGACAGTTTAAATCATTATGCGCCCTTGGATAGAAAAAACTGAGTGAAAGCCATTTCCATGGCTCAGGGCCAAACTCTTGCCCTGAACTGGGTTGGCCTCGGGCAATGCAAACGGTGTTGATACAACACAGCATGGACGAAGGGAACCAAAGCAGACGAATTAATAGACATCTACAAATGAATAAATCAAGCAACCGGTGAATCCGCCAGTTCGCTCAATTCCAACGCAAGCACATCGATGACTTGCCCTGCACACGCAACAAGAGAACGTCTTATTTATTGAAATTTTTCTATAGGAACAGAATTTACAATCAGCGGACTTGGCAGTCGCTCATTGGCGGCGTTAGTCCCACTACAGCAGGCCAACAACCACAGAGCTTAGCATCGCGTGCATTTACAACAGGAATATAGAATTTACCAAATGCCTTTATTGTGTGTCCATAGTAGCACAAACATGGTGTAATACAAACACATAAAGGAAATAAGCACATATTTTGGTCCTCACAACTGCAGGCTCGCCGGCATATCGGTTTCACGGCCTGATCCGATCATCCAGACAGTCAGGAGCCTGGCCCCGCCGCTGCCTGCCGCTCCTCGCCCCGTCCCCTTTCACCAAATTGCCCTCCACCCAAATTTCCGCGAATTGCACCCTCAGCTCTGCCACGGCCTCCAGGGCGGGCACATGAAGGAATTTCTCGCGGGCAAATTGGCGGGAGGTCTGCTGGCCGCGGGATGAATTTCTGGCCTTGCACCACTCGTCGTATGCGGCCACCACGAGGAGGTGGTCGGACTGCTGGCCCGAAGCGATAGTCTTACATCCTGAAGAGATAGAATGTGCACCTTGTTTCAACGATGGAATTCAATGATGCCAATTGCGTGTAAGTTCAAAAAAAATTTTGACACCAGCGCAAATCTGACAATTGGTAAACACATATGCTCAACGCTGGTTCATGGGCACGAAATTGAATTCTGCTAGAGTAGATGAATGCGAAGGGTTTGTATTGCTGGGCTGACGACATGCCCTTCCTTCCTGGCGTTGCCGAAACTCGAACAGATTTTGCAGTCAGCACCGCAGCAACGCAGAGTACACTGCACAGCCTCATATTGTAGAAATATCAGAAGAAACGACAATGCGTAGGAATTGGTCAGTGAACGGAAACATTCCGGAATCGCGCAAACGACAAAATAGTAATCCAGCGATGATGGACAAAAAAACTGTGGCCTGCAACATGGTAGAAGGTTTTAGATCCCAAACTCGAGGTTTCATGCCCCAGTCATACCTTTTGCTGCCAGCTGCTTCTTCACATGCGCGGCCTGCTCAACCTGATCGGGACAGTTTGTAAAGACGGATCGGCCGATCATGATGGCGGCAATGGTCAGCGCAGGAGCCAAGCAGCCCACACAAGCGGCCAGCACCAGCAGCATTCGTGCAGCATGCCGGCTCGTCATCGATGCTAGTCAGCAAACTTAGCAGCAAAGTATCCATTTTCGAAACATAGAATAATCTACATTTCCCATTGAGAGTGCGCATGCAAATGTTAACTTGGGGATCAATTTGATCCAACAGGAAGCTAATAGGGGAGCCCATGCAGGCACTCGACAGCAGCATCATTTTTGCAGCGCGTTTCCTAATGTCCAGCGGCGAAATCAATCGTGACACACCACTATGGGAAATGATACAATTACGGTGATGGAAGATGGAAGCACGATCCTAAAGTCTGTTCAAGTCCGATCATGAAGGGTTGCAAGTGGATTGAAGCGCGGAATCATCACCGTTTGAGAGCCTGGATGATATTGCAGCGGCGTTGAATCCCCTTGGCACAACCATGCAATTGCCACACTGGCAGGCAATGCTACAGAATCGCTTACGCGTAAAGTTGGCAGGCTTGATATCGATGGCAGCTCTGCCTCATGCCGCCGCACGGATATTGTAACATTATTCCCCACCGCTATTCCATCAGTTGCTGTCCGACATCATTTTTGCAACAAATCTTCAGATGGCGATGAACACTCTCTGCTGGCAAGCGGGTCAAAACACAACCGGCTAGCAATTCGAAGATTCTGAATCAAGTCGCTCACCAATCCGCACGTCAACCGGCAGGTGCGCTAGATGCATTCTCAGTGGCTCCAGCTTCTCGGCCCTGCCGCTGCCTTCGTGCTTGTCGATCCTGCTGACAGCGCCAATGGACTGCAGGTTGCGGAGCGCGCTGCTGATTTGGCTCGGGTGGCCGAGGCAGCTTGTTCAGAAATTGTGTGCTGTTGCCCAATTTCAGCAAGTGGATCTGCGGGCAGACGCAAGCAAATGGAGTTCGTGCCATGACTGGACCCAGGCGAAATAGAATAGGCACTGCTAACAAGCTCGGTTCTTGTGTTTGTGTTCAAGTTTTTGCTTTTGCGTTCTTACATGTTAAAATATGCATTTGCCGAGGGGCCTAGTTTTAAGGCTCTTTTTAACAAAACATAACGAAAGGAATATGCGTTGAACAAACCGGGAACCAAGTACATGGATTGTGGCAGTTCTAGGATGTCCAGGTCAGAAACATGCGATTCCTGTTTGATGCATCTCAGTTCTCGAAAAGATAAATATTCATTGCATTCGATTTCTGATGAATACGTTGATGCAGTGCACATGAGTGAGATGTCCGCGAGGTGCCCAAAGCAATCATCGTGTACCCCGCGCTCACTTTCCAAAAGCCTCATGTTGTTATCTGCAGTTGTGATATTGCACATGTGCATGACTAACCTCAACCAGTTCCTCTGGAGCAGCACAAAGCGCCAGCGCTGCTGTCTGCCACTCATTCGGGCTGCTCAAATTGCCCATGGCAATGGAGCACAGCACATCGTCCACCAATTCTCTGCCACAGAAAGTCTGTGCATTTGCGACAAGCACCACAGTAAAGCTACACAGTTAAAGCAATAAGGCAAGTAACATCGCAAATTCCTTGGGCAACCTGCAAACAGCAGCACTCTCAGAGGACACCTCACGCATTTGAGGAAATTGGAACGCAACGCGATTTTGACAACACGCTTGTGTTCCACTGGTAACGCAGGGTGAGGGTCGCAAACGCAGGTCGCACGTTGCCACGCAGTTCTGCCCCCCCCAGAGGGGGCCTAGGAGCCCACGGCGCTCATGTCATGACGTGCGACGCCCGCGACAGGCGTCGCCATGCACCCCCACCGGGGTGCCCTTGGGGCCCGGTGCCCCTGTGGCGAGGTGCGACGCCGGCGACAAGCGTCGCCCCACAGCCCCCCCTGGGGGCCCTTGGGGACGGTGCTCCTGTGGCGACGGGCGTCGCCGCGCAGCCACCGGGGACCTTTGGGCCCACGGCCCCCTTGGCGACGTACGACGCCGGCGACGGGTGCCGCCACGCACCCCCCCCCCCCCCCCCCCCCACCCACCCACCCACCCGTCGGGGTGCCCTTGGGACCCGGTGCCCCCGTGGTGACGTGCGACGCTGGTGACGCATGGTCCTGGCGATGCCAGCGACGGCAACTCCCTGCCCCTGGCGACGGATTCTGGCGACGCCCAGCGTCGCGGCGGCCCGGGGACGCCGGCGACGGAACCCTGCGGCCGGCGGCGACGCCCCTCCCCATCCCCTCACTTTTTGGCGACGTCGCCAGAGGTTGGGCCTTTTCTCGCTACCGAGGCTCTGTGAGGTGCAGAGATTGCGCTCGTTGTGGTGCTGAGATGAGATTCCGCGGTTGCGGCGTGGTAGGTGGCGACCTGCGCCTAGAGACAGAGTCGTTCAGGTGAAGGAGCGGTCGGCGCCCGTCGTTGAGACTGGCGCACCCAGATGGTGACGCCATAATGCGCATGCGATTCTCGCGTCCAGTAATGCGCGAGCCTGCCGGCTCCCATGCCCCCTAGCATGCGAATCAAAAGATATGCATGCGGGAAAAGGCGGCCGCAAGGAAAGCACGGAGAAAGCCGCGGCGGCCAGCCCGACTGCATTGTCAGGATCGGCGCCCTAAGATGGAG
>CAJHUC010000785.1:0-19750 GCA_905146915.1 Ostreobium quekettii | reverse complement strand
CCACGACGAAGGCAGGACACACATTCAGCGACGGGCACACCTTCGGGTACCGCTGGAGACAGAGAAGCCTTGCCAAACACGGCTCAAAGGCCTTACACTTGAGCGTCCAAAGCCACAACAGCAGCGCCAACTTCCAAACGCAAGCAAACGGCAAGGACACGCCTCCCCCGCCGCCGCCAGCTCAAATACGCGGACGGGAGGGGCCCACAAGATCTAAAGATACCTATCAAATCACAGATTATTCCCTGTCACAGACCCACAGCCACTGACCGGTCAGAACACAACGTTGTGAGCCCTGCTGCACCGCACAACGATCACCAGCGCTGCACACGGCCACCCCAGAGATTCTATGGCCAAACGCTCACTTCATTACATAGTAAGACACACATAAAGCATGTGTAAAGTCCAGTCAGCGGCCTGCGTCCCCACAGCGGTTGAGACATCGTTTTCTATTAAACTTGTCAATGTAAAGTGTCCCAAACTACACCACAACTAACCAAAACCCGTTGAAATCAAGCATGCACACTCAACAAGTATAAACAACGCCTTGCAACTCCAAACCAAAAGACCCCCTGCTCACGTTCACACAACTTTAGAAAAAAGCGCACTTCCTTTTTACCATTTTTATGTCTTTTTCCACCCAAAGGCTCATTCAGGAGTCACACATTCTGTCATCTTCATCAAAGAGTCCAAGGTGGGCTGGCAGAGGTGCCTTAGAGGCTTCCTCTATCAACATTCTCTCTACCTTATCGTGGACCTCTGCCACCCTTTTTTCTTCTTCCTTTACTTGCTCCTTCTTCTCTCGAAACTCCATGACGTATTCAAGCCACCATTGTGGCAGCTTCTCCATGGCAATGTGTCTCTTTGAACATGCTTGAGCTTTCGCCAAAGTTTCCAGCAGTGAATGCATATAAAATGCAACACTGCTGAATTCGTGGCTTCGAATCCAGGTGGCTAGAACCTGAACCCTCTTTGGGTACCTAGCTAAATACTTCCCATGGTGCTGGGGCTCAAGGGAGAACAACCTAGGCTGCCTTTTCAACCCCCCAACAAGTGCACATAGCTTATTTTTTGTATCACTTTCTCTTGCCTCTTGTGGGGGGTACCTATTATTCCCTAGTGGCCTTATGTCTCTCAGCCTCTTGGTTGCCCAAGCCACCTCACCTGTCACATGGACTAGGTGACTACTTTGGTGCACCACCTCCCACTCAACGTCTAGGTCCCCATGAAAACTAGTATGTAAAACTAAATTCACATCTTCCCCTAACTTTCCTAAACCCTCTGCCTTGGTTTCCCCCTGCCTAGAAGCTTCCTTTGGCGAGGTCACATGGTCAGCACCTTCCTCAGGTGCTGGCCCTGTTTTTGCCTCCTGCAGGGTCACCTCACTGGGCCCTACGGGCCCAGATTCCGGCGTGACGGGCCCCGTGAAACCGGGGGGGAACCAGCTTCCCGCGGGTTCCCCGGCAGCGTAGTCACACCCGCCGGTCCGACGGCACTTGGCCCTGTGGTCCTCCGTGCTCAGTTCCAACCCTTCGACGGACACCCCGAAAAGCATCGCCTCCCACTCCTCCTCCTCGGAGGGGAAGGCGTGCCGACGGCGCCCGCGGGTCTTCCCCCCCCGGCGACTTTCCCCCGCGTGCCGCAAGCCCAGCGCATCCCCTCCGCGGGGCGCACCATCCGACCCAGCGCCCCCCTCCGCGGGGGGCGTGGCCTCCAATCCCACGGGCGCATCGACCCCATTGCCCGGATTCTGGTCAAGCGAACCGCGACGAGCGCGGCGGGCGTTGCGGCGCGCTTGGCCGCCCTTCGCCTCGGGAACCCACACCGTCGCTTGGATGGCGACGTAGGAATCGCCATCCATCCCCATCCGCCGGTCCACGATGTGGGCCTCCCGCCATCCGCGCGGATCTGCCACCGCCGCCGAAACGGCCAACCATTCTGCCGGCCCCCACTCGTCCGAGTCCGTGCCGAGGGCCAGCTCAGAGCGTGAGGCATTCCGCGCCATGCTGCAACCCACACCGGTCTCGGTCAGCGCTCCCGCGGTCAGAGCAAACGTGCGCCCGCGAGTCGGGCCGCTAGGGGGCTACTAAGGTCCCCGCCAGCGCCCAGGCCCGACGGTGTGCCAAGGGGATCAAACGGGATGATCCCTGAGGCTGCACCAGCAGACTTATTAAGCTTGCAACGCGCTCCACCTTTCACAGGTGTCAAGTATACATGGTAGTACAAGAATCAAAGTGTACCGCCTGACATTCAACGGGTTTGGGAGCCGCGGTGCTGCCAAATCAGAACAGTGACAGGTGCTTTCACAAAACCATAAAAAAAACGCCCTTGCACCCGTGCGCCCCACACACAGCGCATGGCCAGCCCACCCCCGTGTCACACAGACAACAGGGGAAACGGGCCTGATCCGTGGGGGCTTTTTACAGCACATTGGCAGCTGCGCCAAACGTAGAAAAGAAAGTGGTGTTTCACACAACCACTTTAAAGACAAAACAACCCTTTCTAAGGGTCTGACAAAAGTAGTCAGCCCTCCCCATTCAGAATGCAATGGACGGGCTGTCGGTCCTTTCACAGGACCATGCACAATCCGGTGCATTTGTCTCTTAATACCAACCATCAAACTCTCACACATTCCCTTTTCTCCACTAGGCCAAACGATTACCATTTTTTCACAATAACTAAACACTTTTGCCCCAAATCAGTATGGCTTGCACAGCCAACCATGGGGGAAGTGTAAAACAGTATTTTCAACACACAGAGTGAGGGGAGTCAACCTACTTCTGACTCTCACTCCCTCACCCTAATCGTGTGCTGAACTTGTCATGGCCATCCTGGCCCATGACTTTTAGTGCATGCAGGGTTTTTAGTGTGAGAGCTAAAAACAGCCTTGCATAGCACAAGGACTGACACCGTGTCCGGTCTCTGAAATCCCACAGAGCCAGCACACCTGCCATGTCAGACCTGTGTGTGTAAGTGCATTTCAAGACCTCCGCTTGAACGTAACCTTACACATCACATGAAACCCCATTTTTCATGTGAATTACTGGACTATACGCCTTTCCTCGTCAGGTCAGGCAGCCCAGATGGTCTTTCTCAGACCAGGGATATGCTAGCTAGGCTCACCCCAATTCACCCACTCAGCCTGGGCCCTTGAGGTCCAGGACCTCCCAGAATCGTCTTTGAACCCAGTCAGTCTGGGGAGCTGACTGGTGACACCGATCTGTTGAGAACACAGGGTGGCATCTTATATCCAGCCCTTGTCTCCCTAACCTTGCACCGCCCTCGTTCTCACTCCTAAGGTTTGCAGTTGTCCGCTCATAACCCATTTTCGGAGTGTTTCCTCTTTGTTTTCTTTTTCTTTTTAATTCAGCAATGGTGGCATACTCGGGCCATCCCATGCAGTGCATACAGCGCATACGGCAGATACCCCTCGTACGCCAGTTACATAAGTGATCCACCCAGTGAAAACGGTGGTCATTATGTGGCGTCACGAACAGGACCCCTACTATACAATAGGCATAGCGCATGTACAGGCATTCTCGTACTATCTGTAATCCAAGGTTTTGCCGCACATTCAGTGATCGATCGAACTACGCCCAGAGGTCGAAAGGCCGGACGAGCCGCGACCTGCAGCGAGAAGCATCGAGCGCAGGATTGTCACTGGTGCAGAAGTGAAGAAATCTCTCTGCTACCTTTTTTTTCTTGAGTATAGGTGAAAATGGGACAGCCAGGGATAGCCAGAATAGCCAAAACAGGGTGAGGCGACACTGCAAAGTCCGCCATGCCAACGTGAAGATCAAGTGAAGATAACAGGGGATTGGGATTCAACCAAGCGACCACTGACGACGTGAGAGCCAACGAGCGGCCCAGGAATGCAGCGAAAAGGCTCGAGCTGCCCACATGCATAACGTCAGGCCCGCCCATGTCCGACCCGTCGCCAAGCCCAATAGGCGGATGTTCCGTTGTGGCTGTCAAAAGGCGACACCCGGCGATCAGCGCCTTCCCATGCCCAAAAATGTGGTGCTCCACCACTGGCCTGCGCCAAGCGGCCCTTGGGCCAGGCAGCCCGGGCTCAGAGTGTCACATTGCGCCCAGCCGGGCGCCATGGCGCGCTGGTGAGTTGCCCATCACCAGCCGGGCAACGCACCGGCCGGCGCCGGTGACCGCACGGCCCCGCGGAAAGCGCCGGGGCTTGTTTCCCCCAACCGGTGGTGGCGGGAAGGTCCCGCGTACGGAAAGGATTAGGACATGGACGGCGACGAGGCCCCGGAGGCGGCGGCCACAGTGAAGGAGGCGCCCAAGCGGCTGGCCGACGCCCTGGGCTTCTCCTTCTCGCCATGCGGCCTGCTCTTCCCGTATTATATAGGTGGGCCCAGCGCCGCAGAAGGGGAGGGGCTGCCTGTGCTTCGATTCCTAGGGTTGTTTGCCGCGCGTGGGCGCTGCCCTGGGCAGCCAGTTCCGGGGGAAAGTGCCCTGTCTCTTGGGGCCCCAGCCGATTGATTGATGCCTTGTTCCTTGTCTTGGGAGATGCTGCGCTGTGCGTGGGGTTGGGGGTTGATTTGGCGGTTGGGTTGCGCAGGCGTGTGGAAGGCGCTGTGCGAGACTGGCCTGATCGCCCCGGACACGCCCGTGTCCGGCTCCTCCGGCGGATGCCTGCTGGCCGTCTTCAATGCCTGCGAGATCGACCCTGATGACGTCATGCGGGTGAACCGAGAGATTCAGGAGAGGCTGCTGGCGAAGCCCCAGGACAAGATCCTCGGCGAGGTGGTGAAGGGGGCGATGCAGGTGGGCGGGGCATCGCCGCCCACGACCGCCGTCCGCCTGCTTTCGAACTTCCGCCCGCATGGGGGAGCGCCACATTGTGGCGTCGCGTTTGACTTGCTCGCTGTCACGCGCTCCAGCGCACACTCCAGAACCACCATGGAAGGACACCGCAAATTCTGCTCAAATCAAGGCGGACAATCGGTTTGCACGGTGATGGCCCGCAGCCACGAATGCCAGAGCCGAGAAGAGGGTCCCTAGTTTGCACCTGCTCAACTCTTTTGATTGCCATCTTGCATTATTTTCGATGATGGACGTGCTGTCTGCGCAACCAACCAGCTCCAATCTGTGGTAACTGCAGGGGCTCCTGCCGGATAATGTACACACCACTGTGTCCAAGCGCGTTGGGATCGCGATCACCAGGCTGTGGCCCATCCCCTGGGGCATCCTTGTGGAGGATTTTGTTTCCAAGGAGGACGTTGTGGACGTAATGGTCGCCAGCACATACATGCCAGCAATGTCTGGTCCCAATTGGGGCTGCCGCACGAGACATGGCCTTGCTGCAGACGGCCTGCTCTCTAAATTCTTTCCATCAGTGCCCAAGGCATGCAGAAGCCATGTGAAGATCACAATAAAGGCAAGAAAATAGTTCCATGGACTTTGAGCAGCGGGTTTATGGAAACACTCCACATTGCGCAATACTGGGTTGTGTTTCATGTCGAGGAGCCAAGCATGCGATACTGTCCCGAGTGCGTTGAAAAGATATAGCATTTCAGATAATTTAGGTGGCAATTCCAGCACTGGTGCTCATGACTGCTCACTCTTTGTTGGCGAAATTGGTGCTCCACACCCACCAAATTGCTACTTGCTGGGCTGGTTGATGAATTGCAGTATCATGTTGCAATCCATTCTGGCACAAAGATGCACCCCATGCAGTTTTGAAAGCATGAATGGAAAGGAGGTCTGCTGTCATGGGATGTAATTCTGGTGGAAATGTTGGTCATGGTCATGAAGTGCCTACCTAATCTGGAGTTTGCTTCCATGCACATGCGCCTTGTTCCATGTGCTGCATTTGATTTCTATTGAAAATCACAAAATTGCCGTTGTCAGTCTCCAAGGCTTGTTGTTGCACAGTTTTGAGGTTCGCATTGCTCAACTTCAGGCGCATGTCCCACACCCTGTCAAGGCTTATGGGGTTGTTTCGTCCAGATGAAGCATTCCCACCCTCTGGAACATGTGAAATATATGGTGTTTGCTGTGAGGAAATGTGCACAAATGGCATTAAATCGTGGTCACAGGTAATCTAGGCAGTTTGGGCGCAATGTTTGCTTGGTGGCCTATTTCCCACTTGATTGTCTTGCGATCAGCAGCTTCAGGTCATTTTGAGGTGTGTGCGAATTTGCAGTTTCTGAAGTCCTGCATTTCGTCACACAACATCTTCTGACTGCACTGAACAGTGTGGATGGGACTGTGTCCATCATGGCCTTCAGAGGCCCTGGTCAGAGTGCTGCCATATTTCAACGTAAATCAAGCATATTGGCACTGCATGGCATCGACACCATAGGGCTTCAGTGCTGGCCATTAATATCATCTCCAAAAAGTGCTGTGTGCTTCATTTTATGCGGCATTTGGACATGCAAGCTTCAGTTCATTACCTACATCCCCCTGCACGAGGAAGAACTGCGCTTGGACTTGTTTTTCTACGATGAAATGACTCAAGATTCGTGCTGCACTTGAGATTGTGTTTACTTATCTGAATCAGGCTTCTGTTGTGCACAGGTTTCCGCTGCGCCAAAGGAAGCGCGCCCATGGTTCACTGGGAAGGCAGACATAAGCCCAGACCTGCGGTCTCGTGAGCACAGGTACCCAAAGAAGAAATACTACTATTTAGCCATGAACCCTTTCAATCTGGACATCATTGACGACCTTATGAGTGACGGGTACAAGGATGCCATGGTCTGGGTGCAGAGGTTTCTGCATGCACATAGGCAGCAGAATTGAGTTGGGGCTGCACTGGCAGTTTGCGCTGTGGGGGCATTGGCGATGCCCATTCCGCCTACTGTCAGCTGATGCGCAGCAAAGCAGCTGATATGTCCAAACCGTAAGAAAATTTGCAGGTGGTGTGGCTGGCCAGTTGCAGGCTGCACAGGGTTTCATGAACTTACTGTATTCGCAAGTTGCACCACGCAACTTGGGGGGCTTTATACTAGTGTTGAGGGTTTCTCTAATGCTTATTGCTAAGGGCTTCTTGATATTGAACATAATCTCTGCACCCAATCTGTCAACAGGTAGTAGCGTTTCGTTGCACAGGAGGATAATGTAATTCATCGTAGGCCGTTCTTCGTGCCCAGTCTGCTTTTCTCGATTTTGTCCCCTGTGCGCGGTTCCTGATGGTTTGCCTCTCCCAATGGCAGCGCCTTTGGGATGACCATGAAGTCGCCTGTCCTCAAAGTTTCTTGGAACAGTGCCATGTACCTTGGGCTTGCCATGCACATTCGTTCCAATAGCCCAAGCACTGCTTGATCTATTAGAAGGGAGTGGTGTGTGGGGTTCCTTTGTCATCCACCACATTTGTTCGGATCTGCTGTCCGCCAGCAGTGCATAGGCGCTGCAACGCTGACTTCACCATGGCAGATCCTTGGATGTTTCTTGCAGCAGGAATGCTGGTAACGCCGCACAAGGACCCTGGCAGTAGCAAAAGCAGCTGGACGTTGTGCTTTTCTTCTGCGCCTGAATCATTGGCTGGCCGCACACGCCCTGAGATTTCGTAGTTCATCTCAAACGTGGCAATATTGTATGCCCAATGAGCATTGCGTGCGAGGTGGTGCAAGCTTATTGCTGACACTCGTGAGACAGCGTTTTATTCAGTGTCGAAATCTGCTGATTGCACAGCATCAGGATGGCTGGAGCTTCTCGTTGAGAAAAGAAAGAGACTGTTGTGGTTTTAGTATGGTGCTCAGCAGACGCTACGCTCAGCTCCCCGGCCCTTCCCCTTTCAATCCTAACATCAACTTTGTTTGATGCGGTTGCTGTACTTGTGGTCAGTACACAGCACTATGATTGTTGGCGTCGGTTGCTGGCCTGTCGCAGTGCATACCCACACAACGTATCCGACTTGGAAGTTAGCCCGCGCGTTGCGCTGTTCACCGCAGTGCAGTACCTCCAAACGGCGTCCTTGGCCACCAAACGTTGCAAGTTTCCCTGCCCCCATTGTGCTTGCCCGCTCTGCAATGCCCCATTATGTGCCCACTCAAGAATTGCCGCTGTGGGCCTGGACCGCAGCGACAAAAGAGCGCCAGCCACTGCCGGAGCCTGCCGTGCATGATTGTCACGCATGCAGAATGCCCCCACAGCAGTCCATGTCAGCTCGCGTCCTACCCACCGTCGTTTCTCCACAGTGCACGCTTCCGATTATTTCATCTGCCAGTTGTCAGTTCATGACACGCCGGGCCGGCAATTGCAACGCGCCCATCGCCAAAGGCCGCTGCTGATCACCATCAAGCACCTGCCACCGATCGACAAAATCTGTGCCCTCCGCATCAACAATGGGCTATGCGCCCTGCTTGCACCCTGCCCCCCTTTCCCGAGCAGTTGCGCTCATTGACAGCAACCCTTCAATGTCGGGCAGTGTAAGCACAGCGCAAAAACGGAGCATTGCAGAAAGGCGTGCCCCGTCTCTCCACCTCATTCTTTTATTGCTGCAATCATTTGTGTGAGGAAACGGTGATTATGTACGGCAAAATGCTACAGCTGCGTGGTCACCACGTCGTAGTATAGTCAAGTGGCGAGACTGCAACAGTGCTCACCCATCCTTGTGGGCCCAAGGCCTGCATGTTATTAGGTAGTTTTAGGGCATTCCTTTCTCTTAGCGAAAAAGGCTTTGACTGCGCTAATCGATTCCTGGTTTAAATTGCTGGGATTCATGGGATTGAGCGCTGGTGTGCCAAGGTCTGTGGACTTAGTTGGGTGATGCACTGGTCGCTGTGGAATTCCTTGGATGGGTTGCAACCAAGTACGGCGTGATATTGCCTGGGGAGCTTGTAGGGTACACGGCAACTTTGGTCGTTCGCTGATGTCCACCCTTATTCACTCATCGTCGTTGCGATGCGCCATCCATGTGGAAAAAGTGTCACTGAAGTATCGCTGTTTGTTGGTACAGCGCCACCTGCTTGATTCAACTCAAAGCTCAGAAACGAAGATTGGGAATTTCTCTTACTCAATTCATAAAATTCCCGCCGAAACTGGATCCAAACACCCAATAAAAAATGCCACGGATGCCACAGAACACCCAATAGCCCGTTCTGTGTGCTCAATTTCAATGTAGATCTCCAATACCACAACAATTCCAGCGGCAATACGGACAGAGAATATTCCCAAATAGATCTGTAAAGCGCAGCCGACTCTGGCGTCACTTCTCGCACCCAGTCCGGCATGGCACTTGACTCAAAGGTGCGCATGCTGCAGACCGCGATTAGCATCTTCTGCTTTCATCTGCTCCTTCAACTTCGACGTTGAAGAATCGGTAGCCTGCAGACAACGGGCCACATTTCCATTCAGGGCGGTTGCCTTGTACTCAAAAGCTACAGAGCGAAATTAAAATGCGATAGCTTGAATTAAGGGTGAATTGCAACGCCCCTGAAAAGCGAACAACAACGTGTAGAGAGATGGCAGAATTGGAAAGAGGTCAGCATTTTTGTTGTGGCACATGATGTTAGGTTACTAAAAGACAATTCTGTGTGTAGACGTCATGCACTTGACGGTCGCTTCAGTGCATTTCACAGTGTGTGGTGCATGTAGTGCGGCACGCTGTCAGCGGAGTGCCTGAGCTGCTGAACTTATGAAGGCAATTACGTTTTGGCCAACACTTGCGGTTTCAAGCGCCACGCCCACCTGCAATGCGCGCCGCAACATTTTCTCCTTTTGCAGCGTGATATCTTTGAGGAGCTTAGTTCGTGGGCATCCTCAGGCTGCTTCCTGCTGGGACTGGGTAGCTGCTGCCGCGGCCTTGTCTGCTGTGCGGGGCTTGTGAGGATGTCATATGTACTGGTTACCGTAGTCAGACTTGGTGGGTTTGCCTACCCTGCCGCCGGCGTGGCCACCTTACTTACCTGTCCTGTGTACTGTCCCCCGCAGATTGCGGCCTCTAGAATGGGTTTACTTGTGGCTTTACGCGAGGGTCATGCATATAGTGGATATCCCTGTTGTAAGGACGATCCAAACTGCAGGTGGCCACTGGTTTTGTTGTTGTCTGTAGTGTAGGATTGGTAGTCCGAAAAATCCTGAGCGCATAGAATTTAGGATGTCGGCGTTTCCCTGGGCTGCATCAACTTTTCTCCAGCCTGGGGGAGCAGTGAGCGAGTGTCATTTGGGTGGGAGCATTAGATGAATAACTTCATCAAATAAATGTGGATTGCAGGCGACAACTGCCTTTGAAGATTATGTACATATATCATATTCCCATCGGCATTCTTTAACAGAATTACGTGATTTTAGCTCACAACGATATAAGTAAATGTCACTATGTTCGTAAGAATTGTTGTTTTTTAGTTTTGACGAATCAAGCGATGCTACAGAATTTTTGCAAGACGTGGAAAAAGCTAGACTCTTACCGCTAATGGTGAGTCACAATATTGTGATTGGCCACAAGGCAACGATGGCCGGCCCCTTTCTGATGAGATCTGTGTAGGCGTTGGATCGCATGCCATGGCGGCAGTCGTGCCCACGCTTCCCCAACAAGACCTGCATCAAAGGAGCTGCGGAGAATGGCCGCTGTCCCACGTGCCGTTGACTCGAAGCCTTCATCCGCCCAGTCAAACAGGGGGGCGGAACTTTTGTCCGTATCATTGCAGCTAGTCACACGATGCGCGCTTGCCAAGACGCGACTTGGCAGACCGGCTGGAGCTCTCCCGGCGAGTCGGGCGCTCACACAAACTTGATGTAAGCTAAGCGTCCCTCAAGGGTGTCCTGTGGGCAGCGAAATTCACTTGTTCATTTGAGAATACTGGTTTGAGAAACGCATCTCCCCATGGGCAGAGACTGGGCAATGTGAGCTAGCACAACACCGACGCCTGGCCCCGAGGACGGCGGAGCAGTCTCATGCGCAGTCGAATGCCTCCGCCCAGTGCAGGACAGCCCCACGAGCAGCATTCCACAGCTCACCCCCAGATGGCAGCTCCACCGCCCTCGGCTGCCTGCACACACCCCATGTCGATCTCGCTTGCCATCTTTGATGTCCAACAGCGGCCTGGAAGCCATACTAGCTTCGACGCGGCCTGTTGCCTGGAGGCGCCGTCAAGACCACAATGGTCAAGGCGCAAGCGAGAGGGATATTTGTACCCCATGACGCCGGATCAAGACGAGGCTGGACGGCCCGACGAGGAGGACGTGGCCGTCCGGGTCAGCTTTGCGAACAATTTGGTGTGACGTAAAGTTTTTGCAATGGTCAAAAGTACGCAGAGGGCCGTGTGCGCGGCACACGTCCTTTTGGCGGTCAAGGGGTGTTGCCACGCCGCTTGCTGAAAGCGGCCAATCTAAGCGTCTCTGGCCTCCGCTCGAGCGTCGTCACCGTCATCATGAAATTTTACGTGACAAGGTAGCTGGGGTGTTCCTCACCCAATCAGGGGCATTCTTAGCATATTTCATTGATATAATTGGATTTGCAGTCCTGTTCGCTCCTGATGGTACCTTTCTCTATTCAGGAGATGCGATGTGTCAACTGCGTCTGCTGCAGAGCGGCATCGGGCAAAAAACATGGCTCCCCCATCAGCGCTGCAAGAGATATCGTGAGATATCCTGATGCAGAATCGACCTGCACCCGTCTCCAGATAATTTTCATTGCCATAGTGTGGGTCGATGGCGCTCCAATGCGGGAATTACTAATCGTGTATTTGAATGTACAGCAATTTAGAGTCAACTAGTAAGTTACCTTTGAAGATGCAGCGGCGTTACTCTCGCTGGACCCTACACTAACATGCAATAATGCACGCAGCTTCGTCATCGCCGAAGGTTTGATGTGCATTCATATCAGAAACTTGGCTGGCAGGACATCTTGCCCGATGTGACTGATTCCTGGCTTCATCACAATCAATCTCTTTGAGGACCTTGCTCCTGAGATTATCGGGCAGGGGGGAGGGCTCGCTTTCTGGGGCTGAGCAGCATCACCATCAGTTACGTAAATCAATTTCAGAGCTCTGTACCCGTTTGTGTCCACTTTGTCAGCCTGGCACTGAAGATGAGATAAGCTTCTCTTTCATTGCCGCACCTTCGACGCTAAATGGCGAAGCCGCTCAAAGGCTTTTGGCCACAGAAATGACAAATTACCTTTGCTTTTGTCCCTGCCAACTTTCTTGTGAAGACCCTTAAGGGTATGACAACAAGCTTGTTGTCACCAGTCTTGGTTTTTACGCCGTTAAAACTGAACGTATTTACGGTTTTACGCGTAAAAACGCGTAAAAATACGTAAATACAACGCAAATACAGCCCCTTGTACATAAGGACAGTACACAGAGATTTGGAGAGTCCTGGGGGTGGCAGTCAGTCGCGCTGGAATGGGTATAAAACGGAATTTTGTTTCATGCCGTCGTTGCCTTTGCCGAGGCGAGGTGGGACTGTGTTGCCGGTGCTGGAGATGACGGAAGAGTCATCACTGTATGCAACTTTCATCATGTAACCTGGCTGTCCCAACGAGCCGCAAAAACGCAAAAACTGCCGTAAAAGTAGCAGCTACTTTTGATAAATAAATATATTGTGGCACTGATTCAGTGGTACGCTACGTATCTGGCGCATGCGCTGTGCCATTGCCGACGAGGGCATCATCCAATCCATGACATCGATCGCACGGACTGCCCATTGTTTTGTATCACCTGCATGATATGATCTCACCTGCGGCCTGCTGAGGTGTCCCCACAAAGGAAGGCACCCGGCCAACGCCCCAAAGATGCATAGCAACGCCCAAGCGAATGTATTGAATTCAAGACATATTTTAGGTAGAATGTAAACAAATATAATGAAAACTGGTTACTATTTTCGAATTCGCTTTCAAGCCATATGGCATCCTTCAGACACATGTGCTCAACAGTATAAATCGGAATTTTCTCCATCGCATTGCAACCGACCGTTTTCACACAGCAGCGGAAGCAAAGAATCTGCATGTGCAGATGAACGCAGGGATATCGCTCAAGAACGCGATCAAATGGATATATACTGAATCACTAATTGCCTTTCTGCATTGCTGTTATGCCAATTACACAGTCAGCCCCTTGTTCATAATCTGAACTAATGACCTTAAGTGACTTGAGAACTGACCAGTACATGTGTGGACTGCATATCACCGCTTTCGAAATGGCTTAATAAGCTTGATTGTGCACATACGCAGGCTTTGGGCCATGCTTCAACTGGAACACATCACATAACCCATCCACTCTATTTAAGTGCGGAATTGGCCAAAACTTATACTCCAAATATGCGCATAGTTTTGCGCATCTGTGGGCCAGAAAATACGTCAACATAAGCAAAACTTTCACCACATGTAGCCTTACAATCATGAACATTGAATCATCCCGTGTTTGTGTCCGTCCAATCTTTGGTTCCCTCATCCACCGCTTCTACAGCTGCGGCAGTGCCACCAAAAGGCTCATCATTCTCGCCCCACTCAAGAACGTGATCTTCCCACATCACCGTCTCCTGCTTGCCCACTACCTGGAATGCGGCATGGACCCTGCCAAGCGTCTTTGCCTTCGACAGGGGCTTGCCTCTAGACTCTGGAGGCTAATCCCATACTAGAATGTTCGCAGTTTGTTCCATCACAAACTATCCAGCTGGCACTCTGCGCTTTAGCATGCCGGCAGGGGGGTTTGTGAGGGAACACACTACGAGCAAACGCATGATCCCGGGCTGTGTTCAGGCCTTTATAGGGATGGCATGAGTGAATGTGAAAGATTATTGGACATTACAAAGCGAGGTGTGACCTCACCGATGTGTGGAAGCGCTGTGCAGGGACACTGATGCAAATTTTGACATTGGTTAATCTGCAAGGATACATTCATTCATTCACCTGTGTTGAGGCCTTGCTTGCATGCGGGGCCCTTTGTGGGCGCCCGTTGTACAAGGGCAGAGCCGACTCCGCTCGCTGTGCGTGCTCCCAAGGACCAGCACCAGTCTGGCCATTCTCGCCCCGCCATCCTCCATTAATTTGCAGACAGAAGTCGAAAAACGGTGCAAAAACATGCAACGATGGAAGATTTGGGCCAGTACATTGGACGCTCAGTTCCTGCGGGCGCTGCCTTCCTCAAATTCAAAAAAAGGGTGCAAAAAATGGAGAAGTTGGGACAGTACATTGGACGCTGGGTGCGTGCTGGCGCTGCCTGCCCTCAAAGGCGCCCCACTTGCCACCGCTGCGCCCCAGGCGCCCCACCGCCGAAAACAGCCTCTCCAAGGCCGCCGGCCGCCCTCCGCGTTCCGAGTCCCTCCTAGCGGGCGTCCGGCAGCATGCCTTCGCAGATACTCTTCTCGCTTGTGGCCCGCGGGCCAGTCGTGCTCGCAGAATGCAGGTGCGTCGCGGCCGGGTCACGACATCCTGACTCATCTTTCCGCGTGTCGCTTTGCTCCGGGCGCCGCTCGGCTGACTTTGAATTCTGTGGCGTTGCCCCGCAGCACCGTGTCCGGCAATGCGATCCAGATCGCGCACAGGATCCTGGAGAAGATGCCGACGACCGACACGTGAGTGCCTCCCGGGGACGGTCGGCCATCTTGGGGTGGGGTTGCCGATGCGCCCGGTGATGGGACCCGGCTGGGGGGGAAGGGAGATGGGGCGGATGCGGAGCACATTGAATGGCATCGGCTGTGGAGAGGGGGTGGGGCCAACATATGGGGTGGCTGCAAGCTGAGGAGGGCGGTGTTTCGCCGACGGCTTCCTGCCAAGGGGCCCTGTTGGCGGGTGGATGGATTTTGGCAGTGGATAGTCTGCGTTGCGCTATGTTCTGGTGGCCGGCTGGCACGTGTGCGCCGCGTGGGGAGTTGGCCGGTGTCCGACAGCTTCAGGGCGACTTGTGTGGTCCCAACGCAGGCCAGGCAGGGTTGTATGTGCCTGTTGTCCAGAGGGCTCACTGCAGCAGCAGGGCTTGAATTTGGATGGCTACATGAGGGGGAGTTGTGGGGTGGGTTCCGCTGTATTGCAAGCAAGCGTGCCTCCAGAACTATGAATCTGCAGTCCAGCTCTGTTTCGTTGGGAAGGGGACTTGGGAGTAGCCGTGGCGTGCTGAGCCATGGGTTCCTGCTGCTGTTGTCTACAGGCGAGTTTCGTACACGCAAGAGAGGCATATGTACCATGTCCTCATCGTTGACGGCATAACATACTTGTGCATGTCCGAGGAGGTGCGTATGGGCTTCAGGTTTAATTCCTTGCTCAGAACATGCCTTTTGGTTTCACTGGTGGACTCGGTGGGTGAAGGCTTCATTCTGCTCCAGAGACTCACGTCGAAAATCAATTGTTACCAAGTCAATGGGACCCTGAAAGTAGGATTGTGGCTGTATTGATGCTATTGCCTTCCAAAGCTTGGCACCTGCTATGTGTTCAATGTGGCCCTGTTGGGGTGCAAATAGTCCAGTTCTTCTGCACCATCCATTGTTTTGTTTGAATTCCAATGTATTGCATGATAATATTATCCATGTGCGTTGCTGTGACGAAGGAAAGTATAGTTGTCCGCCTTTTGGTCCAGACAGTTTTGGCCAGTTGTACATGCCTGGGTTGATGAGTGGGTATGAGAAGGAGGTTGCTTCTTGCCTTTTTCACCACTGTTTTTGTCTGCACATCTGACAACTGAGTGAATGTGGGCTGTGCTCAGGGCTTTGGCCGCAGAATCCCATACGCCTTCTTGGAGGATGTGAAAAACAAATTTGTGACCACCTATGGATCGGCGGCCATGAATGTAAGGCTGGGGGCACTACTATGGGGTGCATAATGTCAGCAGACCATGTTGCTATTCCCATCTGCTGGACAGTTACTGAGGGGCCTCGGCTGCAAAGGATTCAGATGTGTGAATTCTGTCTTCTTGTGGAATCCAATGTGGACTGCTGGGATCAAGAGGTCCTCCCCATCCAATGGTCACTTCTCATTTCCAGTGGGCGCTTTATGTCACAAGCCTCAATCATAGATAGTCCTGCAAAGGAATTATGATGTTCATGTCTCTGCAGAAATGCCCATGTGCTGTGGCATGTTCGCAAATTAGTCCAGACAGGTTTCAAGTGGCACATGCACAAACTCTGGTTATGCCTCGCATACCTTGTGTGCCGTGGTCAGTTCCTGCCTTTGACAGTGTGCTGTGTAGACTGGGTGTATGGCATGATACCTGCAGGCACACAGTAGGCCTTGTCCCTGGTGCAGTTGTTCAGGCTACCTGTCCTGTCTAGCATGCCACAGGCTCTGTGCTGTGCAGACAGACTGAAAGCCCCAATCTTGTGTGGCAGGCTGTCGCGTACGAGTACAGCACAGACTTCTCTCGCGTCCTGGAACAGCAGATGGACTACTTCTCCAACGACCCCAATGCGGACGCCATCACACGTGCAAGGGGCGGCATTGCGGAGGTCAAGAATGTTATGATCGAGAACATCGAAAAGGTGCTGGAGAGGGGTGAGCGCATCGAGCTGCTGGTGGACAAGACCGATCACCTCAGCAGCGAGGCATTCATGTTCCGCAAGGAGGCCAGGAAGCTGAGGAACAAGATGAGGTGGAAGGTGAGAGCCTGGTGGTGCTTGAGACAGTGTTGGACTGTCTCCTTGGTGAATGGAGCTTTGGATTGCCAGCCTTGGGGTTTGTGGCTTTACACAATCTACTCGACGAACTCGTGAGAGCACAGGATTGTGTCCTTTGGCATGCCACTGTGCTGTGCAGCATAAACTGTATCCATTCTCAATCCGTCCAATTATTGTTGTCTGTCCCCTTGCAACCCTCCTGAATGCACCGTGCACAAACTGAGCAGCCCATTTAGGCTGCACACAAAGAGAATATGCCAGTGGACATGTCACCTCGAGAATTGTTGCAGTCATAAGCGTGGATTGTCGTGGATTGTGCCTTTGCTCAACTTGAGCAAGAGAGCTTGGACTCTCTATCGTGTGAGGATGGTGCACAAGTCAGCAGGTGAAGCAGAGAATGCTGTGCATTGTGAACAAAAAGAACGGTTACACACGAATGGACAGCTTTCTGGTTGACGGCATAATGTGCTCCTCATGGCTGTGGGTGACAATGCCTTCATTTGCCTGATACATTCTCACGAAATCCTGACACATGGCGTCTGCTGCACAGAACATAAAGCTGGCCCTCATCATTGCGCTGATCATCTTTGTCATCGTCATGCTGATAACTGCCTTCGTCTGCGGACCGACGTGGAGCAAGTGTTCCTCAAAGAAGAACCACCACCGTGGCCTCCTGTAGGCAGAACGAGGCAGAAGTCCAGCTGGATGCCTTCCCCCTTGAGAGGGTTGTATCCTATTTCGTTTTATCTCTGTTTGCTCAAGCTGCCATGTAATGTAACTTAGACTACCTGTGCGGATGGTGACACGATTGTGACTTGGATTGTCGAGCTGGGCGTGATGTAATTACCCTGGTTATGGGGCATTGTTTGCTGTTGGGGGTTGGGTCAGTGGCGTGTGCTGTGGCATGTCAATGCTCAGGTAGTTCACATGGTGGACTCCTCACCAGGACCCCATGTGAGCGCAGCGGACGGGTGGGTGGGATTGGGAGGGTCGGTTGGGGGGTAGCACTTTGTCATCCTTTCTGCACCCTTGTTGTTGTGTAGTGGTTGGCTGGCAGCCGCGGCAGTGCCTGCAATCGAAAGTGCCTTCCTGCAGCTTTCCTTTTGGCACCTGACGCCCAGGCGGATGCCAGAAATGGGCCGTTGTTGTGCCCCCACAGATCTGGCGCGTTGGACGACTGTGATTCGGTGACTCTGTGCCTTGTGGACGGGCAGCAGAGCCTCCACGGTGATGTGTTGTTAATCATGTGCACCATTATGCATGGGATGCACTCATGGCACAGAATCGGGAGCCCAAAGCCATATCACGTGAACTCAACTGCCAAGTTTTCTCTCAAAAAGGAAAGTACATACATCCACACTATTTTCTCAAAGTCACGTACATACGTCCACGCTCTTTCCACAGCTAACTAAACCCCATGTCGGAGACACCAGATTCATGGGCGTGGGTTGCAACCTGTATGAGATGCAAACCATGAATGGACGCCCCTCTCTTGGCCTCTTTAAGGTGTTTTATCAATTTCTCGCCCCCACATTGCACCAGCGAAATGCACAACAGCTCGACTTCCCTTTTGGAATCCACACTTGGCTCCAGGCCCGACTCTGCGCACCGTTCCTCGTGTCCCTTCTCCTGATCATAAACGCGCTGAAGAACGTCCCATATCAGGACAGCGTGTGCCGGCATCCTTGGCCAGGTGTGCTTGACCACGGCGTGGAGAGTCCGAATGGCTGTGAGTCTGGACGCTGCATCGTGCGCACATACCCATTCAAGCAACAGGGGCATCAGCCTCGCAAAATACTTCACAAGGACAAGACCCATGGCAGTGACCAAGGGCCCGATCGCACCCATGAACGCCAATCGCTTCTGCCTCTCGTTGCTGCCCCACTCAGCAATTTTCAGTAGGGCCTTCATGATGATATCGTACCCAGGTTGTCGTGGGTCACGTCCCTCAAGCTTGATGGTGAGAGTCACTGCAAGCGGCAGCAAAGTCGGCCAAAGGTCAACTTGTGCTGCAGGAATGGCGTCTTCGAGCACCTTGAGCAAAACTTCTCGCCACGGCAACAAAAGATCCCTGGGCCTTGACGTGGCCACATGCTGCAAACACGCCACTCCAAGTTCTTCCACTGCGGGCGACGAGTCATCCACAATGGAGCAGACAGTTGGGATGATCATGTTGATGTTCTTTGCAATACCACTGGGACGCAGCTGGCAAACCAGCCAAGTGAATCTCCTGGCCGCCACCACACCCTCAAATGCACTGGGCATGGGTGAGTAGTCCATGCGCTCATGCAACTCCTTGAGCCGACGTTTGGCAATTACCTGCCTCAGTCTGTCCCTAACTTCTGGCAAGAACATTTCCAAGAGCTGCTGTCTGGCGCCATTGCCATCCCCTGTGCAGCACGGTGAGCTGCAGTCATTGGACTCATCTGCCATGTGCGTGTGTGGAGTGTGGCCGTCGTGTCTAGCCCCTTCGACCAAGTTGGCAACTGCCTGTGTGCAACCAGCCAGGCACTGGGCCCCATCGTAGCACCCCTCCAGCCTGCATCCCATCGTCTGCACAACTCTGTTGGCACAGATGCCCACCTCATCGGATGTCCATGGCACTGCCAACCTGGAGTCTGTCCCATACATGCAGCAATCCAACAGAATCTCTGCCCCAAGTCTCTCACTCCCAGGCTCAGGCGCCACGACCTCCTCCACTTCTGCTATTTGTGGAATGTACTTCTTTGCCCCTTCTTCCTCTTCCTCCCTTTCAGGAGGTTTCAACCTGTCGATGGGCATCGCTGCTGCCAACCATTCCAGAATCATCAGGTATCTGCACACTGCTCCAAAGTGCTCTTTAACAAGGCAAGCCATGTCTGGCTGCGGGCTGCAAGGGACGCCGCCCTCATCGGCAAAGATGGAGTCAGGCCTCAGTTCCAGGGCACAGTTGACAATTCTGACCAATTCAGTTATCAACTGCTGGGCACGGCTCGAGTTGCTGTCAACATAGGTATTGGCGCCATCAGCTTCACCAGCATTAGAACAGCCCACTGAAGGCACATGCATGGGGCCAACATTCTCTGTCTTGATGACAGACAACCGCTGTTGTTCATGTTCGTCCTGCGCATCCAAGCCGTTGGATGTGGTAGGTGCTGGCGCAAAAGGCGTTGGTGCTGCCCTCCCACATTCGGGATCTTCGGCAGGCTCAGTATTGCAGACTGTCTTCAATACCCCCAAGCATTTTTCAAGCAGGTTGAGC
>CAJHUC010000784.1:0-66545 GCA_905146915.1 Ostreobium quekettii | reverse complement strand
CATCATCGCAGACATCGGAAGGGCAGAAGATGCAAAGTACAGCAGGAAGATGATCAGCTTTTTGCGGGGCCAGATAGCTGGCTTGAATGCCTGGACATTTCACCCCCTGAAGATGGCATGGGAGGAAGGATGGAACAAAAGTCTGGCTGTCCTGCTGCACCACCTAAAACATGCCAAGCAACTCATCAGGCTGCACAGTTTTGTCGATGTGAACACTCTGTGTGAGACTGCTGACACAGAGATGATCGTCAATCGGACACTTCGTGCGATTAACGATTTTTTGCTTCAATGGGACATGGGCCCTGCAGCCGGCCTGCTTCTCCCCTTGCCCCAAGAGCATGCAAAGCAGGACAGGGAGGACTTGATTGAGCATTTGGGTTTTGTTTTCAAGGACCTGCCTTGCAACTTTGAGGGAGACAGTGAGGAAGCTAGGCATGAATGGGAGATTGTCAAGCAGGGTTTCGCTGGGAAGCGAAGCATGGTGCCGGTAATCGCCCAGAAAGATGTCATGCTTGGCCTTCCAGTTGCCAAAGATGTACATAGCGCCAAGTGGGGAGGGCGCTCTGTGGTGGTCAAGCAGATTCTTCCTTTGCCTCCGGACAGCATTAATCTGGAAGAGTTCGCCAAGTTTTACACAAAGACATTCAGCCAGACAGATCTGGATCTTAAGAGCGTGGTGGAGGTGTATGGTGTCACCACAGGAGGTGCAGTAGTTGTGGAAATGGCGGACAGTGATTTGATGCGCTGGTACATGTCATTGGCTGCATGTTATGGAAAAGACACCGTGCGCCAAAAACTCAGTGTCCTTGCTCAAGCTGCAGTTGCCCTGAAGTCTGTACATGCTGCGGGCATTGTACATGGTTGCGTGAAGAGCAGCAATTTCTTGGTCTTTGGCCAAGACATGACGGACTGTACTGTTAAAATGTCGGAGTTGCCAATAGGCATCGATCTCTGGGACCGTGGCCGTGGTACTTTTGCCTGTGCAGCACGATGGATGGCTAAGGAGGTGTGTGAAGGACGTCCCCACAGCAAGGAGTCCGACGTCTTTGCCTTTGGGGCAGTGATGTGGGAGGTGGCCACACAAGAGTTGCCATACAGGGAGGGAACATCTGCTGTAGATGCCCTGGGCCTCAAGCTTGCTGGGGAATTGCCGTGTGAAGTTTCTGGTGAATTGGAAGATGTGTGGCCAAAAGATGTGCTGGAGTTGATGCGTGCCTGCTGCTTGGCATGCCCGGAGGACAGGCCAACAATGGAGGATGTGTGGACCTGCCTGAAGAAGTACAAAGAGGTGACAGTATGCACAGACAAACGCACAATGCATTGAATTTGGCTTCAGTTCACCTGTCACAACACCTTGTTCTGTTTTATCAATTGCAAAGGAATCCCTGACACCGGACAACTACCAAACTATGTTAGCATTTCTGCAAACTGTGTAAATCCCAGCTTGGTTTTATGTGGAACTGCAAATAATGAAGAGGCGTACCTGAAGAGAACTGTGGAGCAAAAATGAAACATTTAAAGATCAGATTGCAAGAATTTGGTGTCATGCATGTCAGTAGCTCTGCTATGACCTGTTGGCACGTCCCTCCCATCCAGGCCTCGCTTGGTGAGGTGTGAGCACGTGCAGGAGTTGTCCTTGCTGGGAGGCCTACAGTGTCCATCGCTTTACTGGGCGTCAGCATTACAATTGTTCCCGCCTGTGCTCATGGCTGGCCACTCCAATTCACTGCTTGTACTCTGAGACAAACGAAAGGAAGTGCACAGGTGCTACCATGGTCGCCCAGCTCCTCATGTGCAATAGGCACAAAGATCGCTTGTTGATTTCACTGTAGCCCTCTGGTGCTTATGGTTATGTGCTTCCGTACGACACTGGTGTTTGAGTACAACTGTGTTGTGACGATTGGGGCTGGCATTGTGGCACCCGCTAAGGCCACTTATGTGCTCTTGTGTCATGTAAAGCACCAAAGCAAAGCAAAACTGTGGGTGATCCTTCAGTGAAATGCAGAAGAAAAAACACATTCAAAGAAAGGCAGAATATTGGAAATGTGCGAATCCAATTATGCTATGGCACGGCGATGTCCATGTAGTGCTTTAATGTATAGGGTGGGGAGATAAGCGCATTGAAGAACAGTTCATTTTGTGAAAGGAGAACTGCCAGGGTCTGCCTATTGGTACATGGTGTGCGTGCTTGGTTTTCATTTTTATAACAACATAATTTGCAGTCTGTTTTTTGTGCCCAGCATGCACTGTCACCCAGCATGCACTGTCGCCAACAGGAAATGTCGATTCCAGTTTGCATTGTCACAAATATTATGGATCCTGAAGCAGAAGCGATGCAGTGGTTGTGATTGTTATTGGCATACATTTTGCTGCCCAAAGGATTCTACAATGGAAGACACCCAACAAATGCCAGGAGGGCAGAGCCTGTCAGAAGGATCGATGGAGATGGGAGCCTCAGAGGCGGTGGCTGATCCACAAGTGCCTTCGAGCACCATGGGGGGCCTGGACATGAGCCTACACGATCCCTGCGAGTTCTTTGCACGAGAGCGCCTATGTGCACTTTGGGTGAGTGCTTGGCCAAAGCAAGATTCTACAGAGAGCTGTAGATACTCTGCTGCGAATGTGGCCAGGGGATAGGTGGAAAATCGGGTTGGCATAACAATAAATGTAGATGAATTACCCTTGCCTACGCACCAGCTGGGAGCGAGTGCTGTCACCAGTTGTATCGGAACTGCTGCCTTGAAGGCTACCCTGCTAGTGTCTACAGAATGCTTGGCTGCCCATAGAGTGCAAATGGGGAAATGTATTGCAGACAGTAGCACATGTGCTTTTGCCTGAGGCTGCTGCGCAGCACCCAGAGAATCCACACCTGCTACGTAGTGTAGAACTTGCACTGTGTTAAAATTCCATTACATACCAAACCCAAGAGTGTGTGTCCTTGTGCGAAACAATTGTTGGGGCCCATTCACAAGAAGACTTGCACAGTGTGTAGTGTAGGAATGTGCACTATACATGTAACAAGCACAAAACCCCCAGCCATGAATTGTACTGCCCTAAGGGATGGTCTTGCGATATCACAACGCACAATTAGCAGGTTGATTTGATTGGAACCGATAATGGACATCCATGAATGGATCAACTATGTGGTGTACCCAGAGGTGCATTTTGAAGTGAGACAGTGAAGGACACATGATGGAAGGCAATGGAGACCCTACATCTCCTGAAGGCCAGATGCTCATCGATTTTTTGACATGGGATAGGCACAATGAATAAAAGCTGCCAATGTAACAAAAAGAATGGAAAGCTGTTGAGAAGTATGGGTGCTGTGATGAATGGCAGGTGCACACTGAGCTGTCTGGATTGGGTCAGATGGCAAGTGTTGTCTCTTTGGTCTTCTTCTGGGCAACAATGCTAGGCTTGTGTAGTATAGTTCCAGTGTGGTTCAGCTTCTAGAACACTGCCTCCTACATTTCAAGCCACTGCTGGTCCAAGTTTCACAAGTGAATACCAAAAAGAATGGGCCAGTTATGGAACATCGTGGCTGTACGTTGTAGCCCTAAGATCATACAGGATGGCTGTGAAACTGCATTGAATTCTATCAACCACAGGTGCCAATTATTTGAACATTTGCTACTTGTGAGAGTTTTCACCAATTGCTCACCACACCTACCTCGATCCAGTGACCAGATGCTGGAACTTGGTTCCAAGGGGGGCACCTCCTCCGTTTAGTGTGTTGCATGCTATTCTGCTAGGACCTGCTGTCCTGGCCCCACTCATATACTGGCTGTGCTGGAGCTGGTCAAATGTGATGAAATCATTGGCATCAGTTGTGTGTTCTTTGCTGTCTGTGTACTACTTGTGTGTGGCAATGCATGCTTAAGACTGAATTATCCAAGCAAAGGGTGCATGTCCAGATATATTACCACATGTGTGATTGGACTCTTAAAGCCCTCTGTAGTCTTACTGAGCATCAAAAGGACTCAGGTGGGATGCACCTCAGGTGAATGCTGCTCACTTGTTCACCCAGACAATGTACGATATGTCTGTGAACTGGTAGCTGAATAGATGCCCTTTCGATTACCATGCCAAAACAGGCATCGATAGAGTGTCTTGTGAATGTGAATGTCCAGTATGAGTGTCCATGCCACCAACACCATTTGATTTGGAAACCATCTTTGTTGTGTGTTATGCCATTGTGATCTCCAAGCACTGTTGGATACTCACTGGTGCCGTATTGTGAGTCTCCTCATTTAGCTCATCCTGGTTGTTCAGGAGTGCACTGCCACCAGCACCATCATGAACATCATTGTTGTTGGTGCCATAGTAATAGTTGCTGTCACCTACTGGAGACAGGTATGTCCATCGGGGTTGGAAGAGAACAATGCTTTCTTTTGAAGCTGTCGCCTTTGGGTATTGTGTCACAGTGATCTCAAAGCGCAGGTGGATGTTCATTGGCTCATTGTTGTGACTTGCCTCACTTTGTTTCCTCATGGTTTGTTCAAGAGCCCACTGTCACCAGTACCATCATTGGCGTTGCTGTCATTGGTGCAACAGCAATGCGCATCATCAACTTCTGGAGACATGTGTGTACTTTGGGGCCGGAAAGGAGATTCTTTTGGCAAACATTTCCTATGCGTGCCTTGTCAAGGTAATCTCCCAGCACTGGTGGATGCTCATTGGCCCTACGTTTTGTGCCTCCTTATTTGGGTTGCCCTGGTTTGCTCAGGAGCACACTGCCACCATCATTAGCAACATTTTAGTTGGTGCCATTGGATTCTTTTCTGCCATCAAATTGATGCAGGTATGATGGTGTGGAAATGTGGCAATGATTTGAAAGGTATCTCACTGATGAGCGTGCCAAGCAGAAAACTTGTTTTCAGCGCCTGTATTCAGTACATAATCGACCTTCTCTATCTGGTAATCCTTAGAGATGCTGCACTTCTTGTTTACCTGAAGAATCCATGGAAATGCATGTACATGATGAATATGGTTGAGTACTATGAAGTTGCCAATGTTGTGTGTTTCCCTCCTCCCCATTCCCATACTAGGTTTCCTGTTTTTCACTCATAGAACTGTTTGCATGTATCATTGCAATGCAATCGACGGATTTTGATGATGTATTTTTGCAATTCAAATGCCAGCGCAGTGTGCTGAGCTGAGATGCAGACTAGGGCAATGCTTGCAAACACATGCAGGGAAGCCACGATTGTTGCGAGTAATCACTGGAATGTCGGGTGGATTTGTAAATATCAACAACACAGATGACTCTATGTCTCATTTGTGTCTGTTGGTGGATTTCTCTGGGAGCTGAAATCGCACAAATGATTCGTTGCCCTACAGTGCTGCTGACTTCAGGTCCTCGTTTCTCGATCATGTCTGCTTTTCCGTACTTCTGTGCTGGAGATTGACACATTGGAATGTTGTACATGTACATGAGGTGTTTGTGCCAAAAGAAATACCAAATGATCATCCTACCGAGCTAATTTCCAAGGTGGGATTTCTCTCTTCGCCTGATATAAGAATTCATAGGCGTATGTGAGACCTACCATGAATAAGCAGGCGAAACGACTGGCTTCGTCAGCTTGCTGCGCTTCGGCCTCGCTTTTGCATCCTTTTGGCTTGTGAATCGGCAGGAGAAAGAAATTGAACTGCACTTGCAAACGCTGCACATTTTTTCGATCTCCAAATTTCCATGTGCCACCATCCGTTATTTCATTGTCGCCGATTCAGCAGGAGGAAGAAAGCGATTATTTGGAAGCTGCCAAGCATGGCTATGAAGATGGAGTTCGACATGTCCTCAGTTTGGGTGTTCACCCCGATGCTATCCGTACGCTGGTAAGGATCTGCTTCCGACAAGGTACTCTGTCAGGTCAGCAGACAATAGCAATGTGATCAAATATTTTGCACAATGTCGAGAATATGTTCCTCAGGTTTTGAGGCAATTTTCACCGGGAGTGAAATGCCAGGATTTCTGGATTTCGTGTTCACAAATCGCGAAACAATTTTACAGGCGGTCTGGCCATTGTGGCACTTCTGAGGCAGGGGTTCTGCTGCAAGTCGTGCAACACAGACTGTTCTCAGCTACTTTGGTTGTTATACAGGAAGAAGAGACTGCGCTGATGCTGGCAGCCAACAGAGGCCATTGCGACATTGTTGAGTTGCTGTTGCAGGCAGCTGCAGACACTGAGAGGAAAGATAAGGTGACAGGCGACGGAAAACCACGATTTCTTTGTGCTTCACTGTGCTTTAGATGCCGCTAATTCTATATCTAACAACATTTTTTCTAAATCTCGTGTGCTTCCTCATTTCTTCCGTTTCCTTTCTCATCTACTGTCGCTTCATTGCAAAATGGTGTCTTGGGACTGTAAGTACCTTTGAAGCTGTGTGGGATGCTGGATGGCATGCCCATACAGTATTTCGGTTGGCATGTGCACCAAATTGGACCGTATTTGACACTCAGCGTGCCTGTTTTGCGCAGTCTGGGTTCACGGCTCTGTCAGCAACGTGCGCCGCAAAGTATAATCGTTATGAAGCTGTCCGTCTTCTGTTGCGTCACAAGGCGGACTTGACTACCAAGGATGAGGTGTGATATTGTGCCTGTTTCAGGCTTGAAGTCGTATGCAAGTTAACATTGAGATGATCTTGCGATATTTGTTGATATTCTGCTCTGAACTCACTTTAATGATGTAAGCTTACCTTATATTGGTATACTGGCGATATTGCAATACGGCATTAGTAAGGGAACGCACTGCAACGATGACTGTACTCTTGACACCCAAAAATGTACATTAAGCTCAGACCTATGCCTCACCACCACCCCAAATCCGCACTCCTTACCATTCGTGTTGCTTGTGTTGTGTGCTCATCATCTTGCATCAGACACACTGCAACATCTTTCACCATATGGAATTGAGTCTCACACAAATGTTCTTGGGGTGGGTAGATGGGTGGGTGGTGTTTGCCCTTTGCATGACCTGCTTTCCACTTGAAAAATAACAATTTTACTCGCTGCCCCCTCCCCCCTCACACGCACACACACCCCTCTCCCACCTTCTCTTTCCCTCCTTAGCTTTAGTCCTGATGCCGATGCAAAGATGACATAATTATGAGCTTATAAGCATTGCCTAATATTGTAATGGAACTTAAAGATGTGTAAAACACGGCCAAAAGCCAATATTGCAGAATGGATTGAACAATGGGATGTCAAGAACTTTGGCAAGCGGTGAGGCAGTGCTGGAGGTTGCCGCTTGGTCCGTTTTCGGACCTCTGTGAAATTTCATGACATGCTCCATCTGATCAGCAGCGATTTGGGGCCTCTTCTTAGCTTGTATTGTGTTTGTGACAGTCACACAAGTTCTTACTCTCACACGCATGAGCTCCATCCCAACCCAACCCCAACTCCATCCCTTGTACCAGAGTCAATTGATAGCATCATACCAAATCCATATAATGTGTTTTCTGAACATGCCTCACACGTAGGCTAGTGTGTAACATAGTTGAAATGGTCGTCTTCGGCAGAACTTAGTACATATGTTCAGTAATCCCTTTTTGCACATTCATGCAAGACGTTGTTGTTGGGTGGCTTAACATTCTAGTAAACCAAGAGATATGCATGGAGCGAACTCATGATGATGTATTGCTTGCCATAAGAGCGAGTGTACACACGGGTCATTTCTGGGCACGAGTCTTATCAAGCATAAATGTCAGCAGTTTATGAATAAGGCAATGCCATTCAGTTCAATATTACATAGGCTGAACAATAGCTGCCTTGGAAGCAGAAGCAAATTGAGCCTTATCCATTACTCTCAGTTGAAATGTCTCCAATTCTGTGCTATCTCTGGAATGGCGGTGGAACAACCGCAACATCGGAGTCGTAGAGGAGGTGCCATGCCATGGGCATAAAGACTCACAAAAATAGTTTGGTCGGTTTTTAATTCCTGACAGGATTGATGCAATCCAGTTTCAGTGCCTTTGAACGGATTATGAGCCCCAGACTGCTGTAAAAATTATCAAGCACATTGGGATACTAGTGAATATATAGATTTGCTCCCATGCGTCTCAACACGTTACCATCAACATCAAGTATGTGAATATTGGAGAATCAGTTGCCATTGGTGTTATGCAGTTGAATGTGCAATGGATTGCTTATACCTAATCCTGTAGCTTGTGAAGGCGATGAGCCTAGTGATGAGTCTGGCGTATGTCCGTTGGTTTCATGCTACGTGAAGCGGTGAGACAATATTCAAGCACCACAGTATCGCGGGGTCCTATTTATCTTGCATTCTCACCACGCCATTAGCTGTGTAAAGATGCCGGCTCAGATGTATTCCTGTCCATGTTCTGCAGTCGGGCAACACACCTCTGATGTGGGCTGTATTGAGAGGACATCATGATGTTGTGACTACTCTGTTGGCCAGTGGAGCGTGTGTGAATGTTATGAACAAGGTGATGTCAGTTGGCGCATTCCTCTATCCTGTCATTTTGTGGGAACCTTATGCATTGATTTGGCAAGAATCAATACGCCGTAGTCTCGAATTTGCAACAAAGGACAATTTTGTCATGTCATGGGTTTGCTGCATTGCAGAAGGAATTGATTTTATGGAACAAGGCATACCAGAATGCCAAAAATATGTTGAACAACAAAATCCATATCTTGGCCGATGTCTATAGACGCGCAGTTAATATCAGGCCTGTTGCTGTTTGAACCGCTTGACCTCTTTCAGTTGGTGGTCGTGCTGTAATTGCTCTGTAAGCTCGTTGCCAAACCACTACGTCTGAAAAGATTTCCGTGTGGTATACACTCCCAATGGCTCACATCTACCTTGGCTTCACACTATTACATATTGCCTTGATTTGGTATAGCATCGAATTGTTTTTTTCCCATCTTTTGTCAATACAAGCATTCTGGATCATGAGCAACAGCATCGTATTAGATCAAAGTGCAGCGACTGGATGCTGCGTATAGACTGACTGCTGCCTGCAGGTAAAACACCGCCTGAGACAGTGTGTGTTTTGTTTTTCTAACTACATGCAGCAACATCAGACGCCGTTGTCCATGGCCGCGTTGCGTGGCCACTCCGACATGATTGGTCCCCTCATTGCCAAAGGGGCTGACAAAGATGCCAGGGACGAGGTGAGGAGGCTGTGGAATCCGCTTGTCCTTGTTTCAACCAACTTGTCAGCCACGGATTGCTTTCGCTAGCATGACCCAAACACGTCACCAAGGTGAAAACTCAGCTTATCTGGCTATCTGCAGGGCGGTTGCTTGTCGTAGGCTAAAAGTAGGCCCATGATAGTAAACAACTGTGCGCGAAGAATTTTAGCATGTGCTTAACTTTTGATCCCTTCTTTCAGTATTTTCTTCCGCCGCATGCGCCCTGTTTGAACTTGTAAATTTCCCACATGTGGAAAGTTTTAGCGCCATAGAACAGCCCTCATGTGGGCTGCAGATTATGCCAAAGTCGAAGCTGTCAAGGAATTGCGTGGGCGAGGAGCCAACCTTGATGCGGAGGATGAGACGGGATGCCTTACACTCTGGCTGCGCCAGCAATGCTATTGTTATAAATTTTGTACATCTAATGCACGGCAGATGTTTCGCTCGTGTTCCCCTTTCCCCAGTCGTGCTTGACTGCCGCTCATGTGCCCCCATCACGCTATTCATGCCATGCAAGTGCCATTCTAATCCAAGTGGCGAAAGGATTTCCAGGCACTGATGTCAATGTCTGCTTATGGTTGTCAATATTGTGCAGTATACGCGAGTTTCCAACAGCAATCCACGCCAATTCACGTCTCCACATGCTTGGTTTTTCCTTTGCACGCCCTGTGCGAAACGTTGACGCCGGTATCTCTAGCTGGGAATTGCAATGTGTTGATCTGCAAAGTCCATTGGTCACCACTGCTCACCGAAGCGCAAGGGTGACGGGTCGTTTTGGGTAACGGCACAGACAGACTATAAAAAAGCCATTTGGTCGGCAGTTGCCAATCATCTGATCAAGTGGTCTAGGCCCATGATATGTTGATATTGCAGGCTGGTGACACAGCTCTGATGATTGCTTCAAGCAATCGCCATGATCAGGCGGCCAGGGTACTTGCTGCAGCGGGAGGCTGCATGTCCATCGAGCAACAAAACAGGGTAAAGTCTGTGCAGAGATTTCATAGATGATGGTGCTACATCTTGAATGCCTTCGTCTTACCATTGATTCTCATGAATATGTGGGTGATCACCACTGCTCGCTCCTTTCACTGTTCTGTTTAATGTGGACCCATTTGTGCCTCTTTTGACATGAAGCATGCTCATCACCCGGTGCTTAACGTGCTTCATGCCAGAAGATGCATTGAAAATTATCGGCGGCGAAAAGGGGCAATGGATTTAATACATGAACGCTTTTGGAATTTGTCATTTGGAAGACACCCTCAAGCGTTTACCGCAGTGAAAGGCGAAATTAAGGATCCATGGGAAGTAACATCGCAGATGCCGAATTCAGCGAGCTTTTACTAACCGCTATGAAGCGCTGCATCTTGTCCCTGCTTCCTAGAGAGGGGGCATGCTTCATTTGTCGTTCTCCTTCTGGCGGAAGCTTGAATTAGCAATGTAAGTACATGTGGTATTGATGCAAATGCAATTTGGCAGTACTTTGCCTTGCTAAATCCACTCCGCGGCAAACAAGGGCTATTGACGACTGAATATATTTGGGTACTACGAAGTGCCAAAGGAACCGTACAGTCAAAGGATCAGCGTTGATCGACTGGAATCGTGAATTACATCAAACTCTGTGTGCTCGCGAGGATGTGTGCTTTGGCACTGTTGATAGCTTTGACAATGACAATGTGGAGCGGCATCATTACCCAAGGGAATGATAGACACACTGCCTCAGCGTTAAGTCCGATTTGATGCAAAAACGCACAGGTCAACATTACCGAAGGTCTGCAATCGGTATGTGTTGCCTGGGCCGGACGGTGTGGTATTGCCATTTGTGTTAGCTTCACCAATCATTGAGCCCGTAGCTGACAAATAAGTTCAAATACTATTTGCCATTCCTGATCCTCAAAACCACAGCAGTGGCTCTAACTTTACAGTATATGTGTAAACAGGATGGCGACAATTCATTGATGATTGCAGCTTCCCACGGATATGGGAAAACCGTGGAGATCTTTTTAGAATGGCAGGTCAATCTCGAAGCCAAGAACAAGGTAGAGGTGTTGAAGCGAAAAGTTTATTGAAACGCTGCTTTGCTGACACAAAGGACAGTGATTGGCATAGCTAATGAACAGTCATGTTTACGTCCAGTTTATGTCACGCTGTTGCTCGTCCAATGAATATTTCTGGAAGTCAATTGCTGTTGCTTACATGATGCTGACCATTCAGTGACCACTGACCTGGGGATTCCACTTACTGTCGGGGAATTCAGCAGCTGCAACATGCGAGGGACAACATTGTACGAGTATTGACTATCGTTTGCCTTGCTTTGCATGGTGTTGATTTTGTGTTCAGCATAGCACTTGCGTTTATTGCTTTCTTGGTGGAACATTGCGCTGCGTCGATATTCAGGAAAGCCGCAATTCACGAGATGTGTTAATGCTGCTAATGAAGGATCCTCTCAATGTGCGAAAACGTCGAAAACGGCTGACATTGACCTGTGTGTGAGTTTAAAACAGTCTGGGAAGACAGCGTTCATGCTTGCTGCCATTTGCAATAGATTCCCAATCATGCACATGTTGAAAATGGAACATGCGGACGTCGACGCTGTTGACCAGGTCAGTATACCAGAATTTGCTATTTTCTCGCGTCCTTTTTGTGCTGGACTCAATTGAGTTTGTCTACTCGTGGTTGCAAAGTTGTCAATGTTCACTCCCCGCTTTGTCAGTTGTGAAAAGTGTCTTATCATGTGTTGCATGCTCAGCATCTTATGCCCTATCTCCGTTGTTTTCTTTCCTCTGTTTTGAGAGGAGTAGCGCTCACCTAAACCAGGGTTGCTTAACGCTGAAACCATTCTGACAATTGCAAGCAGCGGCAGAAATGGAATGAAAGTAGAAACCCAAGTTCTTTTTTGGAAAACTGGCATTGCCAATGCAGTGCTGCCCATGCCTCAACAAGTAGGCTCCAAGATAACATCAAACCGTGCCCGATAGACCCAAACATCTAGTTTCGCACACTATAGACGGTGGCTGGCGAAGCTCTAGACCAATGCTTGATGCCTATGACGTAGGCCTACGGGACAGGTGCTATGGGCTGTTTCCGGCCGCTGCTGACCTCCGAGCGTTTTCATGATCCTCCGCTGTGTGGCGCGAATGTGCCTGGCATCTGCATCAGTCGGCAAGTTTTTGCGATATGCTGTGACTGGTTGTGGAGTGGCTTCGTGGGCAATGATATTCCGCTTCTCCGGTATGCGCAATAAGCGCCATGCTGTATGGTACCGAACGTCCATTAAATTTCCTCGAGCCCTACCTGATATGACGACGGAGCGTTGCAATGCGAAATTTGGGGCCAAAAGCGTCTAATGGCGGACGCATTACCGACTTCTGTTGTTGGTGTAAGAAACATCCCAAGGAAGTATTTCAACGAGGATAAGAACAACGTGATCCACTAGAAACACACACGGTAGCGATGCCTGGGGCGCCCATTTCCTGTGAGATGTCAAAACTTTGATGGCCGTCTTGTGAGCTGGAGGCACCACGCAAGTGGCGGCAGTGCGTGCTGGTCCCCCGTTAATCGCGAACTGTCCAAGTTGGGTCTATTTCTGTTTAACGAATGAGATTCTAATTGAGGTGCTAAAACATGCGTGGGGGTACAGAACACAGTTCAGCATCCTATCTCCGTTGTAGGGACGCTCCCGGCCAGCGGTCAACAGTTCAGCCTCAGTTATCCAGTGTTCGATGCAAATATTTTGTGGGGATGTGCAAGACCTCAAGCAGAGTTTCGATGTCTATCTGCTTGGAAATTGAAATGCTGGGCAGTGAAAGCGACACTGGATTGCCTCCATTTGTTCAATTTCTGTAAATTGTTGGCGAAGTGTTCTCCATTCACAGGTCGTTTTTGAGCTTTTGGCCTGATAATACTTCCAGCCCCTAACAACAAGCGGGACATTAAATTGTATCCACGACTTTTTGAAGCAGGGATGGTATTATCTCCTTATTTACTTTGGTTCTATTCTGGGCAGAGCGTGAAGAACGCAAAAAAAACGTTGCAATTCTTTCACAATATGTATGAAACTTTGTCGCCGTATTTCCGTTTTTGTGCATATCTTAAATGGGATGGTACTTGATATCTGCAGAATGGTGAAACAGCTCTACTGGACGCAATTCGGGAAGGGCGCGATGGATGTGTCAGGCAGCTGCTGGATTTGGGTGCCAACCCTAATGTCGTAGGCCAGGTGGGAGATGCTGACAACAACAAAATGTGCGTGTGCACATGGACCTCAAATTTTCGTTTCCATTACCATCATGGCTTGGATTGCATCACTGCTCACGCCCAGCAGGGAACGGAGAACCTATATTTATGTATCAGAGTTTATAAGCTCTGATATGTGCTGAAATGCAAGATTGAACTTATTTATCCAAAGCCGACGCTTTGGAGCCAAGCTACAGAACTTTTCGACCACAGAAGCGCCACAAATCTTGTCACAAATTTGTATGAAACGTTGCAGTGTTCAGTAAAGCATCGTGCTCCCTCTGCCCTGTAATGTCCTCCGTTTGAAAAGTTAAAATTCATTCCAGAAAAGCTTAGATTGAGAAAAGGAGGTCAGAGTAGTAACTATTGGGTCCCAACCCTTAGCAACCAATTTCAGGAAGAAAAGGTGAACACTTTTAAATGCTCGACGAGAATTAAATTCTGATCGTTATTGGGCGAAAAATACGAGGTTTTTCTATGCAGAGGACCCTTGTTACAAAGTGCTGCCAAATCCACAGTACGTACTGGATTCACCTTAATCTTTAGGCGCATACTTGAATTTCACAGGAGCTGCTTTGGACGAAGTTTCGTTGAAAAAGTCTTATGGAAAATTGACAAAAGAGGGTCCTCTGTGAGATATCTTGACAAAAGGGGGTCCTCTGTGACAAAAGGGGGTCCTCTACGGGGGTGCATTTGACAAAAGGGGGTCCTCTGACCGCCCCCTGTACATTAGACGCGTTGCCAGACCGGCGCCGTACCAGCAAGCCGGTCCTAATAGGGGCAACCCCACAGAGGACCCTCAATGCACCTCTATAGACCCTTTGTCATAGAGGACCCCCTTTTGTCAAGATATCTCACAGAGGACCCCCTTTTGTCAATTTCCCAAGTCTTATTTACGGATAAATAGCATTTTGAATATTGTTGAGGTGTTACATGTCGAATTTCTGGATCTAAGTCTCATGCACTTTGTACATCACTGTGTGGCTTGATGCATGTTGTTTTGTGAGTGCGACGCAGCCTCTGTTCTACTTCATTATGCTTGGACTCAGAAGCACACTTCGGAGCATAGTAGTGTGCGAGTTTTGGCTTTTGGCGCCTTTCTGTGATCGGTTGTGACAACCTTGTTACAACGCCTTTTGATGAATGAGCAGGGAGATGAAACCGCTCTCCACAGAGCAGCCAGAAAGGGTAACAAGACAATCGTGGAGTGCCTGCTGAACAAAAAGGCCAACAAAAAAGCCAAAATGGTACGGACATCGATTCGTGTAACATCACCAGGGATGTCTTTGGTGGTGGATGTCGAAAACACTATGAGTTTGATTGAGTGTGAATTTTCATGGCGAATTCTTGACCAATGCACCAGTCATACATAGAGGGTCAATTGGTCGTCACACTTCACGCCCGCAACATGGCCAATTGTTTATTGGCAAATATGGAGATGGACTTGTGCCTTGTATACGGATGACTGCTCCCTATTTCCGCTATACCCTACTCAAGCGTTGACAGATTTGGGGCAAGCGGTGGTTTATACTGCAGTAACTCCTTATTGGTGCCATCACAATGACTTTTATGCCATCAAAACCACAGCGATGGCGCCATTTTTTGCCCGAATGGCGTCGGTGTTGGCATCGCAAGAATGGCTCTTTCTGCTGGTGTATACGGCGCTAACAATACATTTCAGACAAAACGATTGCAAAAATTTTTACTCCATCTTTTGCTCTTGTTTTGACAACAGTCAAAATAAACGTCAACTGCATGGATTTTTCAGGTGCAAATTATCTTGAATCGGCTGGGTGCACTCTGGGCTCGTCCACAAGGAAACGATGCTGACTGCCGTTCTGTACTACAGAATTTTCATTACACAATAGTCCACAGTGTTTTGCGCATTTTAGTATGTCGCCTTGTTGTGTGTGTGCACTTGCAGCACAATGTTCGTACAATACCATCAAACGATTGGGATGGCAATCTCCCTGGCATGTGCCACCACAGGCCGACCAATGATGTACGTGGCATACACTATGAGAAAACAAGCCAAATAACACGTGTTCAAACGTGTACAAAGTTTACAGGTTTGGGTTGTTTTCGTGTTCCTAGCGTGCAGAGTATTGATGAAATGCGTTCATGTGTGTTCGCAAAAAGTGTTATTTGGTCCTCTTTTCGCAAGTGATATCATGTGCTGTGGCAAAACTGGGGCTTTGGCTATGGCAGCAATATGTAATTGGGTACCAATAAAACCGTAGAAGCACCCAAACTCTTTTGGATTCAAAGCATCAGCTATAACATGGATGTTTCAAGTAGTAGCCATTTGCGAATCGCAACCATTCTCGAATCCGTGCGAGTGGAAACTGGGGAGCTCAAGGCTCTCCAATTCGACGAGGCGAAGTTGACAGCATTCGCATCTCGAACATATGCGTGACACGCAATACACTGTATTGTTTATCATTTCCAATATCCTAAATTTTGTCAGGCCGTACAGTGTTTCATTTGTGCTTCAACTAAAACAAAATTTTGAAAAATTGCTTGTTCGGCTGCACAGTCGTTGCTTATTACAGTAGTTTACTTCAGTAGTATGAACTGCTTACTTATGCTGCAAGTAGTAGTAGTGGTAGTAAACAAATGTGAGACACAGGGCTCACAAGCAATCATGTGGGTCGCCTTTTAAAGGGCAATGCCTCAGCTCCATCATCACCGCATATGTGTTACCAACATCTTGTCAACAACAGAGGCATCTCCACCGCGAGAAACGGCTGAAATTGATGCACATTTGTCTGTTGGGCATCATTGATGCGACGTCGAACACCAGTAGAAAACAGCCTGTTGCGACGTCATTTGACACAAATTGATGCGATCGCAGCCACTTTTATGCAGCTGCAATCTCTGTGACGGTATCATTTTGTACCAAAATGGCATCGCAGCTTTCGTCGCTAACATGGCGTTTTCTACCAGTGGAAGTGCGCTGCAGCAAGACCAGTGCATCAACATTACGCAATTATTTCACACGCATCAAAGCTTGTGAATGTTGCCATATGGGCATTTTCTGAAGCATTGATCGACATTGCATGACTGGCGATGCCGCCACAATGCTGCAACGATATTTTCCATTCCCTGATGCCATGCGCCTTACGATTGTCTGAGGTTTTGTATTGCGCATTCCTTTTGTCTCAAATTTGTTGCAAAGCGCAACTACACTCACTACATTACAAGTCTGCTGTGCCCGCAGGCTGTGCATTGGTCTGATAAGCTGGTCACACCAGTGGATGTAGCGAAACATCATCAGCACCACGATCTTGCGACCTTCATCAAAAAATGGCGGCCCAAGTCCTCTTAGTTTGGGGGAGCCGGAGTATCAGACAGTGAACTGGGTGCACTGTTCTGTTCATTTTCTTGCGCTGCAAGCATCTCCAAATGCCTTTGTTGCGCTTGCACAAGTGCGTCTTTTTCAGCATATGGTCCAATGTTATGGCGAGAGATCTTCCTGACCAACTTCTCAGTTCAATAACGACATCCCATCAAAAATGGCAACCCAGTCTCCTTGTGCCGTCTAACACCGAGGTTGGACACCACCGGGTGCATGCGGTATTCATTGCATCAATTCGATATCACTGGGGACGTACGTCCTCGTTTTGCCTTTTGACTGCGAATCAGTGCTATTAATGCAGTTCTCCACTTCCTTTCGGGAAGTCACAGCAGGTCCTGTATTAGGAGAATGCCTACATTTCTTGCCCTCTGCTGGAAAATCTCCTAATTGATGACAGTCTCCACTTCGTTTCAAGCTGGCAATACGGTAGAAATTATGGCGAGATTTTGCTTGGCGTTCCCAGATGACAACACGCCAATGGCAAGTTGATGCAAAATTTGATATCAAGAGCTTTCTGTGACAAAACCTTCTACAGGGCATCCTAAGCATCGCTGCCGACTGAAGAAGTATCTATTCATAATACCTCCGTTTCAAAAGTCTTGTCCGTTATCCACTCTTGCTACAACGTTGCATGATCAACTCCAAGTAGTCAAACTGTCACCAGATTCAGATGCCTTGTCGGTTTTGGTTTAATGTGAATCTTGACTACAATAGCCATCACCAGACGAAGCCATGCGCATAGCATGCATGCACTCCATGCCTGACTACCCCTCGGCGTTGCAGTATTATCCGCAGATTGGACATTCGCAAGCTGTGCATTTGGGACACTGTCCACATGGGTGTTCCAGGGGCTTAGGATCATAGTCTATTGCGTCGCGGCGCCGCACATGCCATGGTCTGTCATTGTGCCTATGGTCAAATTTGTTGAATCTTCCCCTTTTGATGTGTGGAGGATGGAGTGGCATGAAAAACTGGCTCCGTAAAATCAAAGGAAATGTACAACACACGAGCCATGCCATGCGTCTCCATTGAGCTCAGCTGGTGGGATAACGTGCGCCCCTTGCGGCATATAATGGCCCACAAAACTCCATACCGTTTGCCCACGATTGTTGTGTGAAGTCCACATTGCACGTCTCATTCGGTCTTATTTCGGCCATGTATGAAGCGGAGAATTTTGCTATGTTCATCAGGCATGTCGCTCCTGTGAATGGATGAGTGAATGCACTTCCTTATAGGCAAGGTGCAAACTCAACACATTGGTCATGTCACGTGTCTTTGCTGAGCTCAGATAGTCGGGCAGTATCCCCTTGCCAGCGGTCTACGTTGGCCTCACAATGATCGTCAAAGGACCCCACCCCACAGCATCAAGGAACACAATGTGCATAGGTCCACAGACAGCAACACGTTCAGGAGGAAACCCAGATGAGTGTCCATATGAACATTTCTGCCATCAGTCCATTTGCGCAGTCGACACTTCTATCAATGCCCAGCCGCTCTCGTAAACTGTCCAAGACGGGAACCAGCAACTTTGACAGACCAGCCCAAGTCTCCACTTCGCTGCGGTGCAACGCCTCGTAACGCCCCTAAGCAAGACCACCTACCCCTGGGTCAGACTTCTACATTCCCACAACATATGGTCACGATAGTTCGTCCCCACACCAAGGGCACGGCTCCCACTCGTCCGCATCCCACGGCATCCTAAAAGACGCTATATGGCAATGCCCCACAAGCAGTATGGCCGCCAAGGCAACATCAAAGAGACTTCCCGTCGAATATCCTCGGGATATTGTCGGTCCTCCACTCCAGGAAGCACTTCACGAAGAGCTGCCTCCGTCTCTGAATGTCGTCGCCTACTACATCAATGGACTCAGAGAACCTTCTCAATACCCTCATGTAGTAATCTTCGCCTCGCCAGAGGTCAGTCAGATAGAGTTTTCCCCAACGCTGACCGGTGAAACCACGTGTGCGCCATTTATAAGGGCAGAACGTGCATCGGCGAAACCTACTGCTCAATGGCACCAGCATCTCAGCCCTACATCTCCCCACCAAGTACCAAATCAGGAGCCCCAATATATGTGACCTGGATGGGGTAAGGCCGGCCAGTGCTAGCGCCACTTTGCGGGATATATTCTGGTAAAGTCAGAACGCCATCCGGGCTGTGCACGCTAGAACTGAATCCAACTGCGCTAACTTGACATGACCGAGGCCCAGCAAGGGCGACCATAGAACATTAGCAGAATGACTGGCACCAGGCTTGGTTTCTATGCCGTAAAGACTGATCGTATTTACGTTTTTACGCTTAAAAATGCGTAAAAATACGTAAATACAGCGTAAAAACTGCCAGGTGTACATAAGGACAGTACATGCAGACTTGTGGAGTCCGGAGACTGGCAGCCCGAGGCCCTGGAAGGGGCAGAAAACGAGTTTTTGTTAAACACCGTCATCGCCCTTGCCAAAGGCAAGGTGGACATTGTGTTGCAGGTGCTGGAGATGGGGAATGACTGATCATTGTAAGCAACTTTCCTCGTGTAACCTGGGTGTCCCAGGGAGCCGTAAAAACGCAAAAATTGCAGTAAAAATAGGCCCTTTTGCAAATTTACGTTTTTACGCATAAAAACGTAAAAGTAAAAACGTAAACGTAAAACCCAAGCCTGACTGGCATCCCTGACAAGACGCAAACACATCCCCCAGTCCCGCCCTCCTATGCGCCGCAGCAACCATAGGCGGACTCTGGCCCAGGATACCATCTTCCCCACCTGTTTTCGCCATGTGAGTGACTGATCAAAGGTACCAATGGGTACCTTGCAAGGCACCCAATCTCCTTGACATGGGCAATGAGCTTGTCATTGAGACAAGCCTCGAAATCCTGTTTGTTATAAACGCTCTTCTTCCGAAAGAGCAGACACCCACATTTCCTCTCGCTAAATTTCATCCACCAAAAGTTAGCCCACCCCCCAATCAGATCCAGCGCTCTCTGCAATTCCCTGTCAACCACCCCAATGCGAACCACGAAGCATGGCACTCCAGTAGAGGTTTCTACTTACGTGCAATTTTACAACGTAACATGGTTTTCCGTTTTCACTCGTAACTGTGCAATTTTGGGGGAATTTGGGAAATGGCAATGGGAATTTTTGAACGTTGAACATGTCCCACATCGGCGATCATGCTTTAAAATGGCATGGCTGGATATTCCACCTGGCAATCTGGGATGTCACATCGTAGGCGCATCATTGTGCACTGGTTGCTGCCACCTGGGCTGCAATGCGCAACCGGGCAGCATTATGCTCCGCAACGGTTGCCAGGTGTGGAAATCTCTCTGAAGTTCACCATGAAGCTTACAGCGAAAGATAAGGAGAGCCTTGGACACCGGCGTTGTTCGGCTTTGTTCGCGGCGTTGTTCGCCACCACTTCCGCAACAGTGTCTACCCGGCAGCTCGCTCAAAGACCACCGCCTTCCCAAACAGAACCCCCCTGTCTGCTGGTACACAATGGCGAAGACCGTCGCGGTCAGTCTCCTGGTGGGTTGCTGTCGTGATGGTCGTGCTCCTGGATTCCCCCTCCCCTGGCCAGTTACAGACTGCAAGTGTTGGCCGGCAGCCACCCTCTGCGGATCCACAATCAGCAGCCGGGGTCCAAGGGGCGCCAGGCGCCGAGGGCGGTCAGTCTTTTCCATCCGTGGACGGCATTGATCAAGATCGCTGCTCAACGATACCGCGCCGTTTCCAACTGCGCAGCATCTTTCCCTCTCCCCTGTCGCGCTCCTTCCGGCCACGCGTCCCGTCCGGTGGGGATGCTCCCCGAGCCTCGTCGCCGATCCCCTTCGCTATGCCAGTTTCTGTGGCCCCGGCGACACCCCGTGGCTGCGCAAGCGACCCAGCTGAGCTCTCGGCTGTTGAGCGGAATGCGAACCCAGCTACAATCTGAAGGTTGCTCCAGGTGCAACTTAGCGTTGCCTTGCGAGCTGTCACCTTTTCACGATCCTGGGCTGGATGACAGGGATGCCAGTGCCCCCATCCCTGCGCCCTCCAATCTCATGGCTGCCCACCGTCTGTGTTCCCACCGTCCCCAGTTCCTAACAGCCATTTCGCGCCTTTGCCATCGTCAGAGGTGCCCAACCATTTCAGGCCACAGCGGCAAGAATTCGACTGCTTCCGTGCTGCCGTGGTGCTGGCTGTTCTGGGAGCCACACCTGCGCTTCGCGTGTGAACGCTCGGTCCAGTTCGGTCGAGATACTCCGAAGGACACCTCTGAGCGAAGAGAGCGGATGGGGCCCGGTGGCATTCTTCGCGCACAGCTGCCGGGATCCACGGATCCAGCGGTGCAATGTTTTTGAGCAAGAATTACAGCTTTTTTGTGGCCACTGAAATTCGCGCGCTTAAATACGGTAAAGGGGAAGGCATTTATTGTGATACGGCAAAAAAACACAATGTATCCGAAATGTTATCATATCCCGCATGGAAAATGGGTGCAAAATTTAAACAGCAACAGTCGTCAGGCGTTCGAGAGCAATATGGGGCAACTGTTTCAGATAGTCAAGGAAACCCGGTGGCAGTTTTCTTTTCTGCCGAGCGATGAGGGCGCCCGATGATGGGAGCTTTCGACAGCAAGACCTACAGTGCGTGCGTCGAGTGTCGTGCAGTGGGTCGCATTCACCAAATCAGCGTGCATGTTTGATGCAGGTTGCATGCCTGGTTTGCGCTGCCACCGCCTTCCCCACCTGCAGGCCCTTTGCGCAAGGTTCTTGGATTGGCGGAGGTGAAGTGATCGTGAAGAATTGGTGGATACAGGAGCACATGGATGCTGCCAGCTGTGTGCCTCAACCCCAGGTGAGATCGGCTGTCGTGTGGGATCTAGAACCGGTGCTTACTGTGGCTTTGTGGCCAGGGAACCCACTCACCCTTTCACTCAATCCATCCAGCACCAAATGGTTTGTTGGTGCAACGCACGTGCTCATAAGCAATGTATGAATAGCGTACTGGACACCAGTTTTCAGGTTCACTTGAGCAGCTGACCTGATGGGCAGGCATACGCACCACTGATGATGAATACTTGTCCTGATTTACTCCAGGTTGTCATGCCGTCAATATTGAATCCTTCGTATATGAAGTCACGCGTGGATTCGCAAGTCATACCCAGCTGCAGAAGCAAATACGGAGATGCTATATGGTGAATTTGAGTACTGGCAAACGCGTTATTGAAGATCCGGATCTGCCGTTTGCAAGCATGCAGTTGATACCAGGTGAGCCATGCCTCTGAAGACGAGGTTGCCCCTAGCGATGGGACCAGGGCGGGTCTTAGCATTAACGTGAGTCTCCCTTCAGAGGGAGATTGAAATTTCGATAACATAGAAATGATCCAGCCTCGATTGATCAACCCAAACTTCATTGACCATCTGTTTCCCGCGATCCTTTGGAGCTCCGCAGAGGGCGGCCGGTTGTAGACAGACTGGCTTGTCCAATTCCTGGTAGCTGGGATCCAGGGAGTGCTTCATGCTCTCTGTGATCTGTATGTGCAGACGCATGCCTGAAGGGCTACGAAAACAACACAGACCGACCCGGCGGCGACCTTACGAGCATACCCAATGGGCCACACATCCGTAAGGAATGGGAGGGAGCCTGCTGCGCGGAATGCACGGAGACATCAGGTGGACAGTCCTTTGATGCGCACGTATTTCTCCTGAAACTCAACACTTTTCAGTACATAACATTCAGGTACACCATCAATTTACACTCCTTGCAGCCAATTTTCCCAGTCACAACTGGGTGCTGTTTTCACCACACCCACCTGTCTTTATGTTCTATCAGCCTGCAGATCTTCTGACTCCGGAAGCTTGCCTAAATAGTCGTGTAGTCAGTCGGTTAAGTATGTACTGGGCCGCGCTGTGCTTCTGCATGGGCATTTTGTGGGTCCGTCTAGACGAAAGACGAAGACACTCGCTCGCCTGCATGTGCCGAGACAGTTGAGGCCTACATTGGGTGCCTGCTGCAACAGGGTGCGTGGCCATCACGTGGAATAAAGTTAACAAGAACTGCTGGCTGAAGGGACCTGACGTACCTGTAGCCAGCGCCCACCCTCAGGGCATCAGCAAGGCGCTCGCGCCGTAAATGCTATTCGAGGAAACCTGAACCCAAGCTTGGACTTCATGTGACGGTGCATCTGACCCATCCTAGCTGTGGTCTGGCACAATTGTGTTGAACACGCGGAAGTTGGGCTAGCTGAGGGTCGCTGTGCGAGCCGGTAGAGTTGCTTGAAAGAGTATGATTGATTCATTGTCATACATGTATGATCTGACAAATGCACGGATATCATCGCAGCCAAGAGGATGCCTTTGTAGAGTTTTTTGGCAGTTCTGTGGGAGGAATTTGTGTGCTTTAAAGGTTAGACAATGGTAAACATCCTTGTGGCCATATTGGATCTCAAAATCGCAATGCACCAAGTCGACCAAGCTGCACGACGTCATTGAAAATTTATGTATACCTGCATCTTTGAATAGCCCCAGCTAAATCTCAACCTCAACCCCACAAAGGCAACAGCGCCGTTGCATGAACGGTCACCCTCCACGATTCTAGCGCATCTGACTGCCAGTTTCCATACTGCTGATTCACTTCGTTCGCGGCAACACGTCCATCCCTGTGTACAGACAACGTAATGATACGTGATTTTGCACAGTTATTGTGTGCTTTCTCCATTCCATAATTCTTGGAGCTTACCCAGTCTTGCCATAACTTTGCAAGATCAACTCAATTAATGAATGTGTCAGAGATTCGAATTATTTTATCGATTTTGGGGTAATTTGAATCTCGGTTACATATTAGACATGGCCATGCAGCAAGGAGCTCACAGCCTTATCAAATGCGTCCCTGTCCATGGTCGCCAGGGCCTGAATTCCTTATAGTTTTGTGCTCACCTTATTCTCACGTGAGCCAACACACTTCCCTCAAAATATTCGAGAACTTTGTTGCAGAATAATAATAGACACTACCATAATTTTCAAAAACCTTTGCATCATTGCAATCACACTTTTATTGGACCATCTCCTCAGCCATGCTGACTCATGTCTTCGAAATTCTCAATTTCAACGATTGGCCATGCTGGCGCCAGCCTGGGCCATTATTTGGTTAGCGACAGCATGCACGGCTTTCCCAACCTTGCTGCACCGCCAAGCCAATGCTCTTGCACTAGTGAACGTGTCCCTTGGTTTTTGGACACAACATACGCACAATTCTCGTTGACTCCCAGAGATCTGCGGCACGTCCAAACTTCGGTGTATATCAGAACAACAAGCCCTGCCTCTCCCCTGGCGCTAGCCCATATCGATCCACCTCTGTCGAAAAGCAAGACGATCTCGCCATGCCCCGCCCTTGGTCCCGACAAACGAAGTGTGACGTCTGTGCTGTTCTTGACATATCTGAAAGGACAGCAGCGCCTTTTTTCGCGTTGAAGGGCTCTACGGGTATCGATACGGTGCATCGAAATCGTTCTATGAATTGTTGTTATTCGCGTGTTTTGACCTCCATTTGGGCGATCGGGATAAGCGACAAGGCTTTTGAAACAGAGGCAGTATAAAATGGAAAGAAGGAAAACAAGCATGCAGGCAGAAATGCAACGTGATTGCCGCTTTTCAAATATATTCTTCTTTGACGGAAGTTTCCGTTTAAACGGAGGATGCAATGCCCCTGACACTACAACAGGAATATGGTGACATTCGAGATCATCTGAGCACTTTCTGATGGAATGGAGGCAGATACAGGTACCACGTTCACATCACTTCGAATGCGTGGAATGAACAATACGCAAGCTGAACAGTGTGAAACGGCGCTCGGCTTGGTGCAGGGAAGCTGACTTGTGTTTTGAACGCAAATTTACACAAAGCAGTTTGTCTTTCGACGGCGGTGCATCCCGACAGGACCAATAACAAGATGTTGGCGTTCTGCGAAGGGTTGCAGCTTCCAACAGCATTTTCACCTGACACAACATTCGCGATTCAGCATCTCCTTTTCCAGTAGTGAATTCCGAAACCGAGTGATGACTAATTGATGGCGCAATTTCAAGCTCATCATATCGCGAAAGCTTTTCGGAGACCTGTCAGTCTATCTACGGCGTCGCTTTCACTCAGTACGTAAGAACATGCGGAGTATGTGTCTATTCTCATGAATTTTTGATTCATGTGTCAGCATGCGTCAAAGGCTGCGACACTCGCAATGGAAATACGATTGACCATAAGCTTAAAATATATGTATGCGTGCATCTAAGAGGAAATTAAAACCTATTTGAGACAAAAACAAAGATTCGTGATGCGATATCAGTCACATTACCATTTACACTTCCAGGCAAGGATATATTGCTGCTATTACCAGTGTGGTACTGTTCATTGTATGTAATTATGTGCTTTCAATTGCTGGTTACAGAAAATTTTAAACGTTGTATACACCAACATGAGGTGATCACCTGTAATCCTCCTCACGGCGCTGCTCGCTATAGTGCAGTAATGAAGTACCTTTCAGTTGTCTAATGTGTATTGTCTTTCTCTTTGCTGGTCTTGTTATAACTGCATAAAATTTGTGAGTAGTTGCAGATTTCTATTGACAAATATGTACTGCCTGGTCAGTGAAAATATTTGATTCTGTACCACATGTGCTCTGACTTCACTTTTGGTGGCAATGGGTTCTTGATCCTACTTTAGTGGAGAAGCTGCCAGACCATCTACCGAAACTTTCTCTCATTTGCACATCGCACAGACAAGGAATGGGTAACACTACTCACTAGTACAAAGTAAGCCAGATGACGCAAACCTGATACGGTGTGCTCAAAATCCAAATATGTCCTTTCCGAAAATGTTGTATCAAAAACATGCAATTAGTACACACATTGACACAGTTTCGACCGTGCACCCTCGAAAACCGTGTAGACTACATGGTTCCCAAGGCTACACAGCTGAAAGTGTGATATTTGATATCTAGTACATGGAGGGAGGAAGGCGGGATAGGGGGATTTGTGACCCCTATGGAAAATCCAGTATACTTGAACTTTCACGGATAATTTATGGAAAATGTGTCGGTCAGTGGACCTTCACGCATTTCTTCATTAGTCATAAGATTAAATTAATTTAATATCTCTTCGCTCGTTTGGATTGGAGAGTTTGCATATACTTCATTGATTTGACTTAAACAGTTAAACCGATTGCCCAGCCCAATCAGATTTGCAGAATTGGGCAAGGCAAGGCGCAAATGCCCAATGGGCAGCATGGCATGCTGGATGTCAGGCCATCATAATCAAGAATTCCCCTTATTTCAAACTCTCATACAAAATGCGCATGATAGATTTCCATGAACATACTTGTTATGCAGACCCAGGTTGAATTGTATCTGCGCACTGCTAGACATGCGTCACATTTAGCATCATATTTTCATATTGTTTTGTTGATGATGTAATGCAAATTCCCCAAACGCGATGCACTACACATGAGCGCATATTACGTAGACGGTTGAACAGCACTCTGCATTACTTATTGTACAGGAGAACGTATGGCCAAGTAATGAGTTTTCAGAATATGGAATGTTTGGTTGTCTCTGGCTACGTTATAGGAAGCTGGTAGGTGGGCTGTTACGTTCTAATCACCATACATTGGCAATCTTCGTACTGATTATTGGGTCCACGATGCTTCCACTATTATCCCTAGATGGTAGCAAGATGGCAGAATTTTATTCTGGTACATATGATGTGCATGTGTTTCTGGACATAAACTGGCAGTGAGTATTCTGTGGCACAAGAGACTCCGGAAGTCTCGTCCCAGCCACAAGCAGAATCAATCTCTGAATGTGATTTGTCCCCGTGCAATTGATGTAGATAGAGTAGGCACAGAAAGGAGTACAATTGGTGCCATGGTCTGCAGCAGTGTGGTGCATTCTAAAATCACTATTGCTAGATTTGCTCCCATTAGTTGTTTCTTATCAGCAAAATAAATTACACATTCATCACAATTGTGACTCACCATCATCAAAATCCGTGGATTACATTTGTCACAAAATGACAAAACACAGCCCGTGCACCTGGTAGGCGATGATGGGCGTGGAAACCAAACAGATAGTGTGTCCAGAATCGGTTATTCATGATCCCATATCGCCACTCTCTATTGTCCCATGAAAAGCAGTGAGCTGGTAGGAGTAAATTGTGACTGCATTCTTTCCAAGTTGTATCCACTTATCGGATAAATACTGGTGCCATTGCGCTGTGAACCAGGAGTTGCAGCAGCAATTTCTGGCGGCCTCCTTGACTGGCGACAGGGATCGCATTCGAGACATCCTTGCTTTGCATATTCACCCCAATACTATCCGCACACAGGTAAAAAGGCCATTTTCTTGAACTAACAACAGTTCTATTCTAACAGAGCACCACCTAAATTGTTTTAATCAAGTGCTGTGGGGAGTGCAACATTCCTGCTGAAAGAAACTTACATTGCTGAAACCCGTTAGCTTCATTATCAATTTTAAACCAGAAGCGGCTGCAACAGTGGTGTCGTATTCAGTGCTCTTTAAGATGGTGATCTGCAACGCGCATTAGTTTACTACAAATGCCTGGTGACAGCAAGGGAAACAGATCCTTTTCTTTCATTACATTTGCGAAAAAAGTTGAAATCTGTAGATTCAGCCATCCTGATGACAGTAGTTTTTCTTTGTGGCTATGTGATCAAAGTACACTTTGGGGCCTTTAAGGTTGGTATATACTCCACTGTTTTTGCACTACAGTACGTGCTGACGCACAAATGTCATTGTGAACTGATTTGCATTGCAACGTAGTTGTTGAATAGGGGCCCGTACTGTTTGACAAGAGAAATGATTCCTACAGCATGGATTATCTGATTTATCGGGGATTCCAGTTTCGTATGTTTTAAGATTTGCCCATCTTCAGAATATTGGCATGCCAGTTTAGGCAGTTTTCCCGAACTTTTGATGAATAAATTAGCGCTTCCAAGTGGTGGAGCATCAAGCAATAGCGCTGATGTTGGAGTCCAGCAGACGCCACCAAGATACTATTGAACTCATGTTACTTGCGGCAGCAGTTCTCAGCAAAATGTTCCATATAATGGACATGGAATACGGCATGTGAGGGCTCCATATCCTGGATATCGAATACGGGCGTATTATCCCGGATATACATATCCAGGGTATGGCCATATCGTGGATCAGCATGATCCGTATTCAGGATCTGGCCACTGCATCCTGGGATATGGAGAGTATAAATGCGAGGATACAGTCATATACCAGATATGGATGTATCTAGAATATTTGTACCAGAATATGCAGCTTTTGTCGACGGATGCTGAAGCGGTAGGCACGCTCTACAACAAAGAAGCACTATTTTCCCATTCACAGGTACCTGGGTACCGTGAATTTAGTGAGTTTCTCAATTCACCGGTATTTTGATTGTGGGGTGCTTTGTTGCATGTTCATCCACCAGGCCATCTTCTTTACATGTAAAACCATTATACAACCGCAGAGTGATTTAGATTGTAATGTGCCCACCCCTTGGGTACAGCCATCATTCCGAGAATTTAACATGATGTACACGCCCTAGGGATGAGTGCATGTAAAAGCGGTATCCTAATTGAGCAGTTCTGATCAAACCCGCCTACCCCCCGATCACTGGTTTATTTGAATCTCAGCATTGACGGATTTGCCTCTTTCGACACAGCCAAATTGACAGACGTGCTTTTCTGATATGCTTCTATTGCTTCGCTGTTGTTTTTCTGCACTTGGTTGTTTAACCTCATTGCGGATTGTGGGCAAAACATCACATAAATCTCTTGATGATTAACTGGGTGCCTCATGTGACACCCACCATTGCACAAAATGCTCTCCATCCTGTCGCAAACACCAGTTGTGTAACATGCAGTTGTGTAGTTCGGATGCACAGCCCTGGTTGCAGTACATCTGAGAAATGGGGTTTACCGCAAGCTTGTACTATTGTAGCACAAGGCAGTCGCGACTTGTGAAGGTGAAATGAGATGACATGAACTGATCCAATGTGGCCAAAAAAATCCGTTTTGGACAAAAGCACCATTTTCCCCGCTCACTGCGCTGCTGCAGTTGTTTGTACTGAGCTCAAAGCCATAAAATGGTGCATCATTTTACCGCCCGTTTGCCACTTGAGCGTTTTCTGGCTCTTGCTAATTAGCAAGAGCTTATGCATGACTTTATAAGGTCAATTGATTCCAAAGGACCTTCTGTGGGTTTGGTTTGCTATATGCACTGACGTACATCCAAAAAGCAGCATGGTGCATCGCTGTGTCTTGCATTCGCTGAACGAGTGCATAAAATTAAGCGATTCTTGTTCATACCCGCTTATCATGGGCATGACGACAGCACCAAAAACCCTTGCGCTCAGGGGGGCTGACAAGGACGCCGAATGCAAGCTCCGCCGAAAATTTGTGGGCCTGAAAATACTCCCAAAACATAGAATGCAGACGTTCTGATATATCTTCTGCGTTCTCAACGTTTCATTTCAATTAGTAGGCACTTTGTTTCTTTGATACGATTTGATATACCACTTGAGAACAGCCCAATAAGTCGACGCGATGATAGTGCAAAGTGAAAGTGCTCGGAGATTGCAGATTCGGCATGCATGTACCAAGGGCGATTGTGTGTTCGTGCAAGGTGGATACCACACTGTCTATTGTCTTGTGCAAGAAATCTCTTTTTATTAGCACACCAATGTGTACAGTCACCCCTAATTTTTTGCTTGCCAGACTTTGCTGTAACTGGCTACTTCTCAACAAATATACCACTCTGTCTCAAGATGCCTTTTGTTAGCTGTTTTCCTTCTTAACTGCTGCACTACATTTTTTTTCTGAGATCCATAAAACCCCATTAGCTTGTTCTCAGCACCTTTGACCGAGCGGTTTGTGTTCGAATGCATGCAGGAAGGAAGAACAGCCATGATTATTGCTGCCAAGAGGGACATGAGAGTGTCATTAGTGCGCTGCTCCGTCAGCACGCCGATGTTGATGCAACAGACTTGGTGCGTCCCACGCACAGGGTGTTTTCCTCCTAGGCAAGACACATTGAAGTATTTGCCATCATTCGAATGAACTATGCGCGAATGTATACACAAATGAATGAAAGGGATTTCTCTTCAATTATTTGAAGCTTCATTGGCTCTCCCGGCGTCCTTTTACACCACATCACTGGTGCTGATCGGTCACCAGGTTCTCCCTGGGGCACAGAAGAAACTATTCCTGATGCTCGCGGGTGAGCCAGATTGAGCAACCCTCTAAAGGCTCCGAGCAATAGACTGGTGGAGTCACAGATGAGGTTCCCAGATCTGTCATACTGGCAATCCCAGCCACCCTATCAGTCTTTGATGCATTTTAGAGCATGAGGATCTAAGGCTTTGGTTGAAAAGAAGTGGAGTAGATGAGCCGCAATATTTGTGCTCTTCATCTATTTGACTATTTTGTGTGCCACAAATCCGAATGGAGGATTCAAGTAAAGTCAAAACATCAACATTTTTTAATGTTGGGGTGCCAATTGCAGATCGGCAAGCCATTGCAGAATGTTGACATTGTTTTTCACACAGTTCCAAAGTGCACCAGCTGGCGAACGCGGTCTTCCTTTTAACAGATAATAGTGCCGCTCTCACTAATGAAGATGCTGCACTCAGCAATGTTAAATTGATGGCTTGCAGCTCACCAGCACGTTCACCGGAGGCCATTCGGCAATTTAGGTACAGAGGCAGTAGAAATTATTAGTAAATGCGTTTGGAGTTGGGAACTTGGAGCAAAAGGACCGAATGGAGGCACTTGCCTTGGTAGTAAACTTGCGTGGCGATGGGGTGGGACTCAACCGGTGGAGGTAATTTAATCATAGGATTGAGATTTGAAGATGGTGACGGGCACGAGCAATTCCCTATGGACGTCTGATTGCAAAACGATTTCTGCCATCAATTTTGCTGTCATTTTGGTCTCCAAATAAAACATCCTGACCAGAACCCAGAAAGCCAAGACCGCATGGTGGCCAATTGGGGGGCAACTTGGAGAGCTTGATCATATGCTGGGGAAGGGCGGCCAGTGCAAAGGCGTCTGCGCATCTATTGGGACGATTGCACGCTCGTCGGTTGTGCGACCGGTAAGGGACGCCCAGAGATCCCTGGCCGTGCTGGTGGGCCCTCACTTGTACGACAGGCCGTGCTTTTGTCGATCATGGCAGTGAGGAATTGTGACGTGCGGAGCCATCCCGAGGCTGCGCTGTTGGTGACAGCGCTTAATGCCGGATCTGTGCTGGCCGGCGGTCCCTGTTTCCAGCTGCGGACTCACATTTCTGTGGTGTCGATCAGACGTCAGCCGATGTTTTCGGTGGACAATTGGCATATCTTGCAGGGCTGCTCGCGGAGGCAACCTGCACAATCAGCCTGCAGGGGACGCAGCGCCCCGTGCTGGCGACGGTATCAACGGTAGGCACTGGGTTTTCTGAGCCGTTTTAAGGCAGACATGGACATTGCGTGGCCAAATGTATGGATTTAGCCGTACTTCATACTGTATGCTCCACCGGCTTCGCGCACTGATCTGTGGCTCAGACGGTCGGCTTCGACAACCTCTCTGGTGTCGTTGAGATCCTCAGCGATGAGAGTGCAAAGTCCGGAGATCAGCGAACACCGTGACCATGGGTGGGGAGAAAATGATTGTTCGGTCACAATGGTGTGCTGTGCTTCTATTTGAAATATTGAAAATTGGAAAGGCGGTGGGGTGGGGGTGGGTGGAGGGGCCACGGGACAGTGGTCAATGCTTGAGGCACAATACAGGGCTGACAACTGAAGGTGGTCCAGCTGTCATTCTTAACAAAGGTTGAGGATTCTTTATGTCTTGGTGCTGTTGTGGGTCATGGACCTGTTTCAGTTTGTGGGATTGAGTGTTTCTCCTTGTCATTGAGTATTGTATGGCTTAAATTTACTTTCGTCCCTCAACAGCTGTGTGCATCTGTTGAAATCACATCGTAGCAACGTGGCTGAAACAATGTGGCTGTGTTCTGACACACAGTTCATGGAGCGAGATAAGAAATGGAAATGTGTTATAGGGGCAATACTGAGAATCTTTTCCACATCATCTAGTGCAATCATTTTGTTTTGAACAGATTGGTTGTGAATGGAATTGTATTGCACCACGGACTTGACAATTGGTCAAGAACCCCTGTGGATTCAGTGTGGGTGATGTGTTTGGAATGAAAAGACATGTGAAGGCATCTGACATTGCACAAAAGCAGGGAGCGCTGGGTCACATCGTCTGTCATGAGTGGATGACTATGAATTGTCTGTCATCTGATGCTCTGTTTCCTATCATCCATCCCCGTTTCCTGGGAAATGGCCGCCCAAAGAAACCCAACACAGTGCCAAGAACTGTACTGCAGCTCAATGCCACCATTGGTGTTCTAAACATACAGTTGATGAACACTTTGTCACTGCCTGAAAAGAGTGGACCCCAATTGGCATACACTCCCAGATATTTAATCAAGGGCAGTGGGAATGTGGGAATCACACAGTGACGTTTAGGAAGAAATGCTTTTGAGTAAAGCACTGCTCATCTAGCAGTGTTGGGCAGCATTTAAGTCATGTTGTGTCATTTGCAACTGCAGGCAATTGGGAATGATCCAGTTGTGCTTTCCCCACCCACACACATGTCTGGTTGCACTGTGTATTGCTTGATTAGTTTTTGTTCACTGCAGGGCTCAAATGTGTACCACCCAGCTGACAACATGCTGCACATTCCTTTTGCTCATGCTGATGCCTTTGTGCTGGGCACGAAAGCCCGCCGATGAAACTTGCAATCTCACCTCAGATGGTGGCTTATGCAGTGCCTCTACAGAGGAAGGTTGGTGGAATGAGAAGAACTGTGTTTGTTTGCAAATGAATGCCAATTAAGGTATCAGTTGAAGGAGATGTACTGTGCAGCGTGTTGTCAACATTGAGATCTATGTCCCACATTGCATTAGAGTCACAGGTTATGGCAAAACAGGATCCAACAATTTCTCATATTTTGGTATCAGCAATGTGCCTGTCTAGGATATGGATAGGGCTAATATGATGGATATGGAAAGAAAAGTGTGACATCCCTGCTGTATCATGTGTGTGGACTGTCTCAGGCACATCCCTCCAGTCTCCAGAGATGCGGGAGCTATTCATTGCCTGGTCATGTCGCTCAGTGCTAGTTGTGAGCAAGACTCTCCAGCCCACGATTCTGGCCTGTGGAGCAGGCATTATTGAGACATTTTATTGCGGCACATGTCAGGATTATGTGCAATGGCAGCAAGAGCGGCACTGTATCATGCATTCTGGACACATATACCTAGGTGAATGCGTTCACCTTGCTTGCATATTTTTGCGATGCCTGAACATGTGTTTCTAGCACCCACTGATGGCCATCAACGATCAGCCATGAGAAGGGAAGGTGCAAAGGACTAAAAAATAGACTTACACTGTGGAAGCACTGTATCCATTTTCAAACCGCTTCTGTGCTTTTACAGACGTTGCATTTGATGAGCAACCGAAGCCAATTCCGTTGGTTGTGGTAAGATGCTTGCATCGAAGACTGTTGCCAACACGTGCCATTATTGCCAGGCAGCGAATCCTGTGTTCTTCTAAGTGTAGAGCAGTTCTCTGCCTTATTTCTGCAGCGTTGCAGTGATGTGCATGGTGGTGCCTTACAGCTGACATTGACTGATACTTTCGAATTCTGAAGTGCCAAATTATTTGAGCAGTATCTCTTGCAGAATGCATTGCTCTTGAGAACAATTGTTCTGAGGAGTTGTTCATTTTGAACTTGTTTCCAGTCGTAGGAAAGATGGAACTTGACTCCGATTCGGAAATTCTAATGACGATGGTCGATCCTTGTAGAATTGCTGGTCTTCCACTGCTATGGCCTTTGCATGCATTTTATGAACATAGCACTCTGCATGGGCTGTCAGTGGGTGTCCTTGGTACAGTGACTAAGAACACAGAGAGTAGTCAACCTTTTGGTAGTTGGGTGGAGCAATCTGCCTGTGGATGCTCTTGGGGTGATTCACACGTTTTTAGGCAAAAACGCATTTTCAGATGTATGCATTGGATACATGATGCATGGTGTACTTCCTCTGTAAGGAGCTTAGTGCTGCATTTGTTTGAGAGGCCGAATTTTATCAAGACATTGTTTTCTTCCTGAATTCTTAATCAGTACACTGTTCGTAAGTCAGCCAGATGCTCCCAACTTTTGTGGTGAATGGAAAACTGACGATAAATTCATTGAGCCTACTCGGATTGGGCCAATAATTCGACCACTTCCAGGGTCTTACCAAGCCTGCCGAAAATTGTGTCACATGTAGGGCCCTTTTGCTGCGCCCCCCTGGGTGTGAGGAATAATTTGACCACTTCCAAGGTCTTGCCAAACCTGCCAAAAATTGTGTCGCATATAGGGCCCTTTTGCTGCGCCCTCCTGGGTGTGAGGACGGTAGTGCCAAGGCCACTTTGAATCAACGTGGCGGTGTTTGTCTTAAAGTAGCAAGTCTACTAAGGCAGAAGTAGTGCCACACTATTGAAATGATGAAGCCAGCGTGTTATGCGAACTGCTGATTCCTGTTGCAAGGGCGACAGATTTGGAAGGATGCATGATGGATTTATTAAAGGCATTCAATTGTGTAAAAGTATTTCCTAGTTTCCAGGACCTAGTTTTTTGTAACATCGCGTAGTATTTGACACTTGGCTTCCTTCTCATGTCGTAACTTGGTTCATTCAGTAGGGACCGTTTAATTCCGCACAGAGGAAGTATGCTCTGCGATGTATGATGTCTTCATGCTAAGCATCATAAAGTTTGCGCCGATTTCCACAGCAGCCTTGGTGGCGTTGGCAGTTTTCCATCAATATTGCCTCCCAACTAGCCGTGTTCCTTATTTTCCTAAAAGGCACCTGCTGCAACATTGAAACGGCCTCAGGTGGCATTACGAAAGATTCTTTTCTGTATTTGAGATCACTTTACCATGTGAACAGGTCAGAAATGTCGATTGCGCATGCTCATGTCCCACATGGCTACTGGCAATTGTTGTATTGGAAGAGCACCTTTTTCTACCTTTTTGGCGACTATCTATGGTATACTGCTTGATGGTGGTTGTGGGCAGTCTCTGCTTGAGTCATTGTGTGAGCATTTCTGGATCAGTTTTGGGATTGCCACGTGTGCAATGATGCTTATTACATGGAGCGCGTTGGGTTTTTGAAGTGTTTATGTAGAAAGATATTGCTTCGGAAATTCCACATTTTCATCAGCTTCAGGCTATTTTGAGCCCATTACCACAACCGAGCACGTGGGCTCTAAACGGTGACACTTCACAGAACAGATGGGATGGATCTGACATTGCCATTCTATCTGGACTACCACGTAGTCATACCATCCAAACAAGCATTGCACTTCACATGCAGGGTGGATATGTGGCTTTTGATGGTATAATCTGGAAACATTGTCAAATTGATTCGTTTTATGAGCAGCGCAGAATCAACAGCATTCTCACAGAACCAGTGTTCAGCAGTTTTAATGTCATCAAATAAACTGTTGCTGACTATCTTTGCTTGTGTCCGACGCTTGCAGAGAGGGAAACCTGCAGTTCGTGGACGCTTTCCATACATGGTCACTATAAAATCGGAAGTAGGTCGCATTCATAAGTGTGGAGGGATCTTGATCAGCCCCAAGCATGTGCTTACCGCTGCACATTGCATTGCGGAAACCTCCTTTGATCCTGTTGTGTACATTGGGGCCCACAACATCAACGATGATGAAAGGACACCGGGGGTTCAGGTGAGAGTGCGTGCATGGCGATCTGTTGCTCTGGAAGCATCTGTATGTTAGCAGATAATTCTCTGGCATAGCATACGCTGTGTCCAGTAGACAGATCTTGTGAAAGCCCTATCAACGACTTTGCTTCTGTGACATTCACATTCTACAAATGTGCCTCCCCTTCCCACTGTTGCCCCTCGGGTCCATGCTGCTCTTGATGCACTCCGAGGCTGCTGTGCGATCATCTGCATTGTGGAAAGACTTTCAAAGTTCTTGGGCATGGCAGGTGTATTTATTACCTAGTATGTCTCTTTTCAACCAAAGACAAGTGTTTTGGAGGGTAGAAAAGAATATGGAAATGTCGAGCATTGAATGCGTACCATCCGATTTGTCAATGGATGTCATAAGGCACACTTGTGTTGACTATGCCTTCAGTCATGATATATCCCAGCAGGGGCGATTGTTTATTTGAACTTTCCAGAAACAGCTTGGTATGTTGCTCAGGTCATGAGGGTGGAGACAGTGTGTGTTCATCCAGATTATTCTGGGGATGAGAAAGATGGCAATGACATTGCAGTGGCAATATTGCCGAGAAAAATAAGGAATGCCGAATTTTTCTATCCAAGCCTGGCTCATGAGAACAGCACATATGGACACAATACCGGAGTGTCCGTGCTGGGATGGGGACTGTATGACCATGAACATCACGGTGAATTTCAAATCAGGACTCCAGATCATCTGCGCATGGCGACCACTCTGAAGATTGTTGATCCAAAGCACTGCCCGATCAATGTGCGGAAATATCTCAACGAGCACATGATATGCGCGTATTCTGAATTCCAAAATGTATGTGAAGGTAAGGGAACATTCTAAATGGTTGCATCGTGCTGCCAAATTGTCACCATCGCCCTGTACGTGGTGTTTGTTTCCAACATGCGTGTTTTAGTATGCATGATGGATTGTTTTCAAGTTAGAGATTTGTCGTTTTGCAAACACAGTTTATGTATAATACAATCGCAGTATATATATTTTATATAAATATAACCGCAGTATCGTTGTGCAAGGTGACTCAGGGGGCCCACTCTTATTCGTGGATGTGCCAAGAAACTGCCGCGGCATTGACAGAGGCGTCCCGTGCTACGAAAAAGGCGACCCCACTTTGGACATAATAGTGGGGATCGTTTCATTTGGGGACCCATGCTCTGTAGGGATGGATGGCGCAGCCGTCTACACAGCAGTGAAGAACTTTCGACCTTGGATAGATGAACTCAAGTCAATGGACAAGGTAATGAGAATACAGTTGTGTCCACCCTCTTGAGAAAGTGCTATCGTCATCTGAGGAATATCTAGTCTTTACAGTCACTCCTTTTTTGCTGCGTTAGTTCATCTCGCCGCCGCGACCTGGAGGTCCAGGAGGACCCTTAACGGTGAGTTGGTTGTTCGATGACAAACACAGTGTCAGCAGACAAAATTTGCATAGCTTGAATTCTTGTCATGCTTCGCTCATGTGCCTCATGCTGCTTATTGTGGCTTTCGTGTTTGTTCTTCTGGGTGTGCAAAGACGTTCTGTCCTCTGCATTCTGCAGAAAGGTCACAATGATGGCATCATGGAGAGACATCCTCTCCCTCCCCATGGAACGAACCTTTAGGTAATTGTACAGGATAGAGTGCTCGGTGTGACTCCAGCTCAGGTCTCAATACTCATGAGACTGGAGTTTAGAAGAATGGCACTTGCGCCTGTTTCTGTTCATCCCCTTTGTGGAAGAAATTCATGGCATGCCTCGCCAAAATAACTAAATTTAAACTTGTGCAAAAAGCTGTCCAGGACTAATGCCGAATAGGGATACCAGCGCCAGCTTGTTTCCCTTATTAATGCATAGTATTGCCTTATAATGCAAATTATCTCCTGTTTCTGTACTTTCTACTTCCCATATTAGACGTTCCGTATTTTGGCGCATTTTGTCCATAAAACACTTCCTTTTAATTAAAATTTCGTCCTATGTGTTTATGAGTTTGAGGCAGAGTTTTGTAGCAGGGTCCCTCCGCTTAGTAAACTTCGAATTTTTCGCTTGTTCTTTTTACGCAATGCTCAAACTGGTCGAGGCTCATTTCTTGTTCGTGAAAATTGGTAGGTAAAATTTGTGGGACCGATTCTAAACTTTTCTTGTAATTTTGAGGCTGTCCTTATAAATAATGCTTTCTTTTCACATAGAGGACGTTTGGCATGGGACGGCGGAAGCATAATGTACTCTGTATTGTCTGTTGAATAGTAGTTGCAATTGGAGTTGCTGGATCAGTTGCTGGAGTTGATGTTGGATCAGATTCTTGTTCAGACATGTACAGGTTTTGCATCTATAAGGTGCTCAGTTTTGGGCGATTTTCAATCACTTGTGCAAATTGTGTTGCCTGTCATGTTGCTGTTGTTATGTAGAAAAGAATCTCCACTTGTTCCGTACGTGTTGAGAGTAAGCATGCGTACTTACTGTCTAGTCTGTTCGCAGCTGGCACAAATCTGTGCTGCTCTGCTCATTCCTCTTTGGGTAGTGTACCGAAGACGGCCGGTGGGTATAATGTGACCATTCAAAAAGGTGATAAAATAGAGGTCATTCGACCTGCTTGCATACGAAATGCTGTTGCGCTCACTTGTAATCTTAACTATGTGTTGAAGTTACCAGCTGTGATACAATATAGCATGTTGAGGAAGTTTTGAAGATGGTTTGGGCATATCTGCACATGCCCATTGGAGTTCAGAAATTTTTGAACGAGTGGCCAATAGGTAGGGGCAGGCCCCCACATTTTGCATGTGGTAGCGCTCGATGCTAAAAATCTGTTCACATATTTGCGGTGGGTTTCTTGCGGCTCCTGAGTATTTATTCATGTGACTTGTGTGTGCTGGCAGCAGTTTCTTGGCGTTTTCTTTTATCCGGTCGAAAGGCAGTCACATATTCTTTCTTAGTTGCATTTGGCGACGTCCAGTCGCGTTGCTTATTTGCGTGTGACGAGTCTCAGATATGTCCATCCATTGCAAGCATGCTGCCAAAAAATGACTTCTAATGTGCAGAACATGACCTATGCAAAGGGCAGATATTCAACTCTCCTTGATGGCATGCATCCATCACAGCCCTTTGTTTATCATTGCGATGATATGTGTTTGCTGTACAGGTACATGTGGTGCCTGTGCCGCCAGTTGATCAACAGGTTCGCGAGCAGAGGGACGATGCGCGGAGTGAGCCCCAGCCAATTTCTGTGGTGAGCTTGCCTCGTGGATTCGATCTGGCACTTCATAACAAATGGCAAGAACCTCACTGGTGTGACGGATGTAGAGCAGGTGTCTGGCATCATCTAGTGTTCAAGCTGCAACTATTGCGCGCCTTCTTTTATTTTGTTGTTGCGTATTGACCATGAACAGTATGGAAGATTTGCAGTTAGAGCAAAACAGCTGCGCTAAATTTGACGCTGATTTACCTCCTGAGCAGGACACTCCACAGGACCTCCGGGCGGCAGTGAGCGAAGGCAACATAAGCAGAGTTGAATCCATTATTTGTGCATATTCCGATGCGGCTCATGCGCAGGCAAGGCGGTTTCCTTTCTGCTGCTTAATTTTGGATTGCTAAACTGGAATAGAAGCACGATTTGTTGCAGACATGAATCTCCTCTGTATTTTGTCTGGCACAACATTAGCTAATGGGGTTTACTGTCTCTGCCTTTTGTTTATCGTTTGCAAAGGGATGGAAAAGTAAATGCAGCAGTGAAGTCCTTCGCAATTTTGGTAGCAATTGAGACTGCCTGAAGAGGCACATGTATGTGCCATCTGTCTTGCTATTGGCGAATTGATCTTGATGTGTTGCAAAATTTATCCAGTACACACCCGGTACACACTGCTCTTGTAATGAATTTGTTATTTTGATTTGAGTTTGCTGATTGACACTGAGATAATGGGTGGCAAACCCATGACAGTAAGAAAACAGTTGTACGACAATTGTAGGAAAGAAGTTAGGTGCACAAAATTTCTCTATGATGGCCCAAAGGCCGCGCGCCTCTGCAGATGTTGCTTGAAACTGGACGAATATATTTAGGAAGTAAGAAGTAAGACATGGAGAGTTGGGTAGGTGCTTGTCAGGAAATCAATAACGGTTGTGTAATATTCAAAGGACTTTATTCTTCGGTAATCAGAACCTTTTGCTCTTTCCAACCGCCAGATCGCCGGCTTCTCAGCTGAAAATCATGATGGGCAACATTGTAGGAAAGATGAACGTTAGCGATGCAAGATGGCACATGCTAATGCAATAGGCGTATCATTGCAAAAATGCATTTATTGCCGTGTGGAATCAGTGGCGCCCTTGGCTGGTTATGGAATAATGCTGTGGAATAGGACGTAAATTGCATGTACTTGATACGAGCATGGCTTTTCCCGTTGACAATTTCGGAAGCATTTCTTGCTGTGTTGGGTGGCAAGGAGAAGGTAGGGGGGTACAAAGGCAAGAAGGGGAAGGGAACCTGACTGTCTCACTGTGCAATTGGAAGCATGGTCTTGCTAACCAATGCAATTGGGCACATCCACCATGACTTTCACTGTACCGCTGTAAACGATGCCCTTAAGTACTGCCTGTGCCGTGCAGCAAGGAATGAAGCTAAGGGTATGACTGTGCAACTTCTGGTTTGCCTTCCCTAGTTTACTTTCTACTTCCTCCGTCCCACCACAAATGTCTCCCATGACTTTACACCAATGTTGTTGTGCTAAAATCTAACAAACAGTCATATGCATTCTTTACATTCACAGCTGTAAGTGCAGAGGATGGTATCATTTATTTTGTTTCAACTTCAAAGTAAAGAAAAGCTGATAGTGCTTTAGCACGCCACATCCTCGGTAAAAAACCATAAATCCCCCAAAGGCTTCTTTGGAATTTCTTTGAGGTGGTTAAAAACGCCAGAAAGCGCCATGGTGAGGTCGGGTCTCTTCTAGCCAGCGCGCCAATGCTACTCTTTCAGAACTCGCAACGCCATAGAGTCTGAAGGTCAGTGCACGCCGAAACAGGGCAGGGGTCGTCAAAGCAGGTCCCTAAGAGCTTGATCGGCGACCATTGTCTGATTGCCGATTTTGTAGCCAACTAAACGTTTCTTTGGCTGACTTAGAACGAAGCTATGGAAATATTGTACTGTACTTTGTGCTTGAACTTGCCTTGGGGTTTTGGCACTCGTTCTTTCCGATTCTTTTGTTTATTTGAACAATTTCTCTCATGTTTGTAAGAAAAGCAAATATGAATAAGCGGCAATTGTTCTGGGATAGAGGAAGTGTGTTCAAAACTTACTGTTCTCTATTGTTGTATTACGTTGCGCTGTCATCAAAAATTGTGTTATTTAGCTTAGGATTGTCCAAAGGTATGGCCACGAGTTTGGAGCACACTATCCAAAAGGTCAATAGATGAAATGCTGTGGGTTGGGTTGCACTTGGTTGTCAATAGTGACTTGGCCTTACTGCATCAAGGGATAGAACTGCCAGTATCCGCAGGAATCCCTAGCAAGGGCGGGCTTGGAGGCAGCTGAGAGATGTTGGCGCTGACTTTTTGTCCGAAAACTGGTAGTCGGGACCCAGATTTCCGATTTTTGATCTTTTCTTCAAACTCAGAGACCTGTTCTGTTTCAAAATTTGTTCTTTTAAGCGAACAAAACTATTTTGGGACATCTGGGAGAGAACATCTTCAAGCCCCAAGAAGAATGCCTTTCTGAATGTTGCATGCATATATACAACTATGCACATGAGTGTTTGCCGGCATTGGGGCATCTAAATCAAGACAGTTGCACAGGTTGCTGGAATACCATTGGCGCTGGCAATACTCAACGGGCATCGTGACATTGTTAATATACTTCTCGCTACAGGATCAAATATTGAGCTACAAGATGAGGTAAGCTATGCCTGAAAAGGAGAACCATTGTTGGTTTTGAGTTTGAACTGCTGTCATGATTACTTCAACTTCCAGGATGAAATCTGAAGAACGTTAATGCAATGTAATCAAGACAATTTGGTCGGTTCTGCAGCAGCATATGCAAGTTCATGTTGACGCGGTTTTGTCGCTGTGGTCAACTGTTCACTAGTAAAAAGCAAGCTAGATGAGAGAGCCCTGACACAGTCTGCTCAAAATCCAATTGTGCACTTTCGGCAAATGTGGTCCCAAAACTACACAGTTAGTACACACATTGACACAGTTTTAACCGTGTATCCGGAAACCATGTAGTCTGCACAGTTGTTTGAGGGTACACGGTCGAAACTGTGTCAATATGTGTACTAGCTGTGTTGTTTTGGGACCATGTTTGCCAAAATACACAGTTGGATTTTGAGCAAACCGTGTCAAGACTGTGTCATCTAGCCTATTTTTCCTAGTGGTTTGAGGCGTCATGATTGATTGTCAAAACTGCCCATTTCACACTGATTTTCAATTTTCTGATGCATAATAAGTCGGTGTGAACATGTTCGCAGCTTGGATTCACCGCTCTGGCTGCAGCAGCGAAAATGGGTTACCATGAGCTTGTGCAGCTATTTTTGGACAAAAATGCAGACATCCATGCGCGAGATAAGGTGAGAATAAATGCATTTATGCAAAACCTGTGCAGAAGACATGTTCACAGGTGAACTATTGTGTACAATATGCTACTTGCAGTGTACTGAATGATTGGGTTGGTGTAACTTGAAGGAAAAATACATAGCAGACACTGTAAGGAATCCTGAATTCCTGGACTGCGTTTCACTTTTTCCTTAGAAAGTGTGGAATATCTGAATTGAGCGCCTAAACAGATACACACAAGTGCATTGCATGGGAGCTCATGTCCAAAATAACGCAAAATGCAGCTGATAGATGGGCCGTAATGCTGTACTTCTGTACTGGCTGTTAAACAAGAGATGCAAACAACAAAACAGTTTTGTGACAATACTTTCACCGTGGGCACAGGCCAATTTTCCTTTCCTAATTGACCATGCTGACACTTGGGGAAATGAGACCACCATAGCCACAGGTTGTGGGCCTCTGTGCAGCACGATTTTGAAAGGATATGTCCACAATTTCGAGACTACCATTGTTTCCAAGTGAAACTTGCATTCCTGATTTGCACATGCATTCTACCTGCTCCATCAACATGGCGCATGTTGAGGATATAATTGCTCAACAACTACATCAGGTACAGTAGGTACAAAACCACAGTAATGAGCGTTAGTTATTGCATCCACCTGTATGACTGGTTGTCTGTAATTTTGGCACGTATTTAACGGAGCTTACAGCTATTTCTCATTCTTTGACTGAAGTTTGCGTGCGTATCTTGGACATGTGAAAGCTTTGCTGTCAAGATTTACATGCTGACGTCTTGTGTTGCATTTTGAAGTCACAAAGCACGCCAATAATATTGGCTGCAAAGAATGGACATGTCGCTGTTGTGGAGATGCTTCTGAACAAGGGAGCATGTCCAAATGACAGCGACCAGGTAACGTATGCTTTCTCATTTTGTGAAATCCTGAACTGCAATGCCATTGCTTGCGTTACTGTAATGCTACAGAACTGCCAGAACTATTGTCGAACTGCATCTTTGAGATACATGCTTTACATTTTGCGTCATGATGCTTTGTCAGTGGCACAATTCAATCACTATGAGATGTGGAAGAAACTTTCCCTTTGTATATTTGCTCTACTTATGCGGCAACTCTATGCACACTGTGAGCAAATCATGGGCTAATTCTGTGAGCGGATTGTGTAGATATCAAAATCTGAATTACCAAGAGGATTTTCTATGGCTTATGAGCTCTAGTGGTAGACTTCTCACCGACATGCTATCAAAATGTGCATTGCCGCATACTGGAGTGATGCAAAGCATGTGGTCCATGGCATTCACTGGTCAACGTCAACTTTCAGTCCTGGAGCTCGCACTTAATACTGCAGCGAATGATTTAGAACCGTCAGTGCAAATAGAAAATCTCCATGTCTATTGCGATCAGTTGGATTGAAATTGGAAGCAGGAAGATCTTGATGAAACGCTGTTCTTGAGCCAAGACTTGGATTCTGCCATGCTTTTCCATTTCAGCTGTCGGCATTGGCTCGGATTATGACATGGGGGTGTTTGTGCTCTCCGATTGAACTGCAGAACGATGCAACGCCTCTGATCATGGCCTCGCTGAACGGTCACATAGGCGTTATCAATTACCTGGTTTCCAGTGCTGCTGACATCAATATTGATGCTCGGGAAAAGGTACACTCACTCTGTACATTGCCAAAACTCTGCAAAGAGGACGTGCCACTAGTCCTGTGCTGCACCAACGCCAACAGTATCAAACGTTTCAGCACTATTGTTTTGTGTGTCAATGCACAAAATGCACTGATACCAGTTCGTGCTGCATCAAAGGCCGTTGTTCTTGTTGGCCAGAATGTCCCCCGTATTCAATAAGATCAAACAGCTCCTGTTCAGGGACGCGGGAGATTATGTGTCCACAGTAAGTCAGCTGGCATATCCAACCGTCGGGAAACTACACGGGGTAACGAAATTGAACGGTGAGATCGCTCACTGTTGTGCATGAATGGATCTGCATGGCAGTCAGTGTGTCCCACACTCTTCTAAACTGAGAGGTATGGGAATTTGCAAAAGTTAACTCCGTTCTCTTTCACTCTGGCATTGTGGAATTTTTGCGTCCTCAGATTCGGATTGATTTTGTTGCGTGGGTCGAAATGTTCTGTTTTGTTCGTGTGTGGCTTTCCATGCTCGGCAGGCACTCAGGCGCTGCCATGAATACTTTGAAACGCTTCTCCATACCATATTTTCATTGCTGCAATCTCTCATCTCTGCTGCAATTGGCCAGGATTGATGCTATTCGAATATATTTGCAATTGCTTCAATGCCTGAACCCCCTCGTGCAAATCTGCCTACATAAATGCGTGCGGCACTCTGGCTGTCTTTCAATTTATATATGTTCCATTATGTGATTTCTTCTTTCATCATCATCATCATCAATATCCATGGATTACATTTGTCACGAAATGACAAAACACAGTCCGTGCACCTGGTAGGCGATGAAAACCAAGCAGATAATATGTTCGGAAATAATAATAATAATTTAAATAATATATTCTTTCATAGTTTTCAATACGTGCTGCTCAAACAAAGAGAACGATCTTTGAGTGGTGGAACTGCGCAGAAAGGGAAAACAGCCATGATTGTGGCAGCTGCTCATGGCCATGCAGAAGTCGTTTCTACTCTGTTGGGCAAACAAGCGAACATCAATGCAACAAACGAGGTATGCTTCATGCGAGAAGGACTGCGAGGACTGGTAATACTGAAGACCGTCACCATAATGTTTGCAACAAAGCACTGGTGTACATTTTCCTCTTTGCTGGAATTTGTTGAAAATACCATTATGAATCCGTTTGATGCATAGGACAAAGTGGATGTATTGCTGCCATATTAAGATATAGGCAACAAGTGCCTGGAATTGCGCAACGGATGCTGGCTGCTGCGATGGAATAACGACTGGCCATTATACTTTATTTTCATATGCACCATGTGCATATTGCATATCCTGCACACTAGCTAGTATGCACAAGTGGTCAGCAACAAGTGGTTCATTATGGGTCTTTCTATGCGCCATAAGTCGCTCCAGTTCACTGGCACATGTGCTATTGGTACATGCACAGTTGGATGATTTATTGCTGCGTTTTCCATTGCATTGTCAAATTCTAGACAGACCACTGCAATTAATAGCACATTTCGTTATATTTTGCCGTGGCACATTGCGTTATTTACTCAAGGTTGTGCAATTTTCCACGTGTCTGTACAATTAATGTCCAATTTCGACCTTTTGTGTTGAATTTGCCAGCGGAAAAGAACGGCGCTGATGTATGCAGCAGAAAACGGCAATCTTCCAGTTGTGGAAGTGCTGCTGGACAATGGAGCCGATATTGATGCAGTGATCGAGGTTTGTTGAATGGTGGGAATATTGTTAATGGATTGCATTTACGAGAAGATGATCAATGTGTGGGCGCCAGGCCGCCCGGCCTGGGCACAATTGCACCTGTCACGCTGCATCATGACTGCAAACAAGTACATGTATATTTGCCACCGCTTCGTTTCCTGCATGTGCTACACTGTCGTGACATTGTAACATGGTGGATGCTGTTGCCATGCAAATGTTGTTGCACCACAAGCCCTGCCATGCAAACGACATGGCAGAGGATTTCTTCGCCTGAAATGGTGCATCGGATGTCGAGGATGTTATGAGCCCATTGGCTGTCCATACTTTGCGGCTGTATGAAATTGCGATCTTATGCAGTCATCACGGCGCAGTGCTGGAATGCTTGCCCAGCAATGGGTTCTCTGAAGTTGTGATGCTGGCGATTTTATGTGGATCCTTGGATGGAGGTCAATTTTTGTTGCAAAATGCAGGTGACTATTTCTTTAGACACACGTTCTTTGCAATTTCGCAGACAGGACAGACAGCCCTGATGCTAGCTGCGCGGAAAGGGCATGTTGATGTCGCTGACGCTCTTGCGACTGCGGGTGGAAAGGAGCACGTCGATATACAAGACAAGGTGCCACTCTAGAATGTGCTTTGGTCCTCCGACGACCAAAGCACGAGTCGTACCTACATCTTGAACACCTTGTGTACGTACGATTTGTACGTACATCTTGCAAATAGTGATGTGTTTATCAACTCTGAGGGTGCGCCCCTGTCGAACCTGCCCCATTTGATCAATTTGCGGAATTAAGATCTGCAATGTGTGATTGGCATTTTCGTCGTACAGAAGGGCATGACTGCATTGATGGCTGCGTCGCAAGAGGGCTGGGTGGAAGTTGTGAAGGTGCTATTTAAGCATGAACCTGGGGTCGACACCATGGATCAGGTGGGTACTTTGTTTACGTTGCATCATTGACAAAATTTCTACGACTTTCGATGTGATTTGGTAATGCTGGGTAATGCTGTGAGGTCGCCTTGAGATTCTGTAACTGGGTCGCGATTACCATGCTGTGTTGGTACATTGACAAATGTGCAAGTATCCAATCATTTCATGGCTGTAGAGGTTCGGCTGGTCCTTAGTGAGTGGCCGCGTTTGCGTGTGCCGCACGTTGCTGGTGTTTTCCATCTTTGGCTTCATCAGATAGGTGTGTTGATCAGCCATTTATGATACAATGGTTGGACCACTGTTGCGATGCTGGCACCAAGTCAGCCTTGACAAAGGCAGTATCGAACTTAATGTTTGAATAGATTTCTCTCCGCTTGCCATTGACTAGGTTTAGCCCAGTTCCTCAATCAGACTGTGTCTTTTCACCATTTAGGTTTCACTGTTGCTCGCTGCGAAACTTGTTAACATTCTTGAGAGCTGAACGTGTTTCAACAATTGCTGACTGCAATGTTCACATGCTGCGATAGGCAGGGAGGACTGCCTTGATGGCTGCTGCATACAGAGAATTCTATGGAATTGTCAAAGTGTTGAAACAGAACGATGCAGACATGGATGTCGTGGGCGTGGTGAGCGTCACAATTTCATCACCTGCGCTCACACTGGTTTCAAGATATCCCACTGCTATACTAGAATTACAAACTGTGTTAAAATTGATGGATGGTCGAAAATCAGTTGCAAACAGAGCCATGCTCAGTGGTTCACCATCATGATATGAACAAAACTCAACAGGAGTGAAGTCCAAACCCCTATATGTGCGTTACTCTGTTTCTGCAAAAGTTTACACGCACTATTGCCCTCCGTCGTCAATGTTTCCCGTCACACACTCAATGCTCTGCGCCAAGACCAAATATGATCGGCAATACTTAACATCTGAAAAAAGTCTGGACTTTGATGCAGTGCTGTGTGTAAAGCATCATTGATGTAACACCAAATATTGCTGGTATCGGCATTGGTGCAATGCTGGCACCGAATCAACGCTTGTCAGTGTTGATCGGAGCGCTGCTGGGAGTCGTGTTGCCGGGAATGCAACCACAACATTGCATAAATTTGTGCCCTTATCCCAGTTGAATATCAAATCCTCAAACATCAAAAAGTGCACTCTTGCACGTTGCTGCCATCTACGTCTCATTGCTTTAGGTATTTTTATGGTGAATTGTGAATCCCGTTATCCATGCTTAGGAGATGTTCATTAACTAAGACGTTCATCGTGCAAATCATTAAATTATGTCCTATTAGCATGCAACCATCTCTTCAGAAATTGGTTTCCAAGGCCATTGAATAGACTATCACTGTAAATCTCTTCCCGCTTCTGCTGGAAAACGTTCTTACCTGTCTGTACACATCATGTGCGGGAACAGAGATATGACCATCACGACGATACAGCTGTGTTGCTCCGTGCATCGTTGTGGCAACAAAGTAGTTGTTCAGGCCATTCCATGTCGATGAACCACAACTTTTATTGAAGGAATTGGCCCTCGATAAGGATTTTTCTTGGGGCAAACATGGTCACGCTTGAGAAGCATGTTTCGTGCTGATTGAGAACTTGATGAGCTCACACGGAATTGCTGGCTCGTTATTATTCTGGATCTGATCAGTTCTGTGCTGAATTACATACAGACACGAAGGAGTTCACGTTCTAAACTATATGTATGCCATAGCGAGCGTGGCGCTGTAATGTGCCTGAATTCGGTGCCCTTTATCCAGTTATCCAGAGACGGTGAATCTGGCGATTGTTGCAGAATGGGGAAACAGCCCTTGTGGCGGCAGTTGAGCGAGAGAATTGCGAAGCCGTCAGGCAGCTGCTAGAATTGGGTGCCAATCCTGATGCTCCATGCAAGGTGGGACGGTGAGGTTGCTTCCAAGATGTTTGTGTGCGAAGAAAGCTCCAAAATCCGATGCTCTGCGCCATTGCGCGTGTGACTGGGCCATGTCTCGTGTTCAGCATTGAACTAACCGACCAGCCAATGTGGTAGCTGCCGTGAAAGGAAGAAATATACACTCCATTTGTTGTCATTCAGGCAGCGCTTGTGCAGCTGAAATGAGCTGCAGATGGAGTCGTCTATAGTAGCATCGTACCCTATCAACAATATCTGCAATATACCTTGAGCATGCGGCACAACAGCATATGCTTGAGAATGGCAGTGATGGCGATGTTGAACGTGTGACCTTGGACCGGAAAAATTCTGCACATCATTCCATATCGGTTATTGTTCATATTCAATCACACAGCGAGGGGGTTCAAACATAGAACCTTAGGCGTGAAGATTGGAACATGAAATACTGCCATTTCCTACTTTGACTGGTAGTGGTGCTAGTCGATTTTGGTATGCTAAGGGTAAATTTGACGCGAAGCCCCGCCCTCCTTCTTCCCCACCCTAAGCACCCGCCATTTTTCTCCCCCCTCCACCCACCCACCCACGCAACCCCCCCATGTGCATGTTTTCTTGCTCTTTGTGGTTCTTGTGTTGGGTGCTCCTCTCCTTGCACTGGAGACTCTACACCATCTCTGTACAATATGGAAATGGGTCTCGCCCATGCTAAGCATGCACCCATTGCTTGCTCGTAAGCAAGCTTTGGCTATGAGGGGTGCCCTTTGTACGACCCGCTTCTCGAATCCCTTCAGAACATTCATTAAACTCCCCTGTCCCCGCCGCGTCAATTGGCTGCTATGCACACTAAATTAGACATAGTGCACTATAAGAGAGAACCGTATTTGCGATGCGAACTGCGATGCTATCAAAGTGGCGCCATCACATTAACTGCGATGGCATGATTGTAGATGTGACGGCATCAATTGATGTCGAGTGGCATCGCAGCTGGCATCGCGAAGACGTCGCTTTCTACTTGTGGTGCCTTGTCTTGGTTTGTCACACACGTGTCCATTGCAAGGCCGATGCGATCACTGGCTGTACATCTATGGCGCCTCTTCTGGTCGGCTTGATCGCTGGGCGGACTTGTAGCAGGCTTGGTTTTTACGTTTACGTTTACGTTTTTACTTTTACGTTTTTATGCGTGAAAACGTAAATTTGTAAAAGACCCTATTTTTACGGCTATTTTCACGTTTTTACGGCTCGTTTGGACGCCCATATTACGTGATGAAAGTTGCGTACAATGATCAGTCTTCCGCCATATCCAGCACCCGCAACACAGTGTCCACCTCGCCCTTGGCAAGGGCGATGATGCTGCTTGACAAGAACTCGTTTCCTGCCCCTTCCAGGGCGTCTGGCTGCCACTCTCCGGACTGTATGTACTGTCCTTATGTACACCGGGCAGTTGTTACGTTGTATTTACGTATTTTTACGCATTTTTTTGCGTAAAAACGTAAAAACTGTTTTTACGTGTGAAAACGTAAATGCGATCAGTTTTTACGGCGTAAAAATCAAGCCTGACTTGTAGAACATGGAATGAGGCGACCTTAGCTATGGCGGCTCTTGTACTCGGTTTTGACAAGATTTCTGTATGTGATTGGGCAGAATGATGAAACCGCTCTTCACAGAGCGGCGAAGAAGGGTAACAGGGCAATCGTGGAGATCTTGCTGAGAAAAGATGCTGACAAGAACGCCAGAATGGTAGTAGAAGTCTTGATGGCAGCCATCAAATCAAGGACTTAATTCATTTGTCATGTGAACTTTTGATGGAAAACAAATTAGCCCCCCACAGCCTATGCAAAGTTCTGCGCAGGAAGAATAGGCTGCCATCCAGGAGAAAGTTGGCCATGTTTTATCAACACAAATAACATAGATTCATGTATTGCTTTCGCATGGTCACCATTATCGAGGTAATTGTTGAAGATGTTAAAGTAACTTATAGCAATGTTTACTTAGTAAACATTGATTTTTTTGGTCCAAAATGACTAAAATTTACTTTGTGCTCAACACTCAAAGGGATCTTGTGTTACTTTTTCTGTTTGGAAATTAGATGCTAAGTGTTTTAGGATCCAATCTTTCCGATTTCGAAGTCTTTTGTGCTTTGAACCCGTTCTTGTAATCATTATGAAGTATATCTTCTTCCGCTGAAAAGGGTATTGTGCAGATTTGCCGATTCGTATCGTATTGTTGATCACAAATTTCTTCTCTGGAACGCCAAGCACCCGCTGAAACTGATGCTCTAGCTGCAAAATGGATGTCTTCATGCAATGGTCCCCTGTACTTCAGGGATGTCACACATCTTTGAAAATAGCAGTTGATGCTGGAAGATTTTGTGATGCACACAACAAGTGAAAAGCTGTCTCGCGTCAAACAATGCATGTCCTGTTCTCCACTACCAGCATCAGTACACAGTCACATGCCCAAATCTTGTGAGGTTATTGGGTCTGTGTATTATACGCTGCAGCATTCATTTTGCCACAACATGCCGTCAAGCACCATCTGTTATGCCGTTGTTGTGCCCTGCAGAAGGTAGATTGGAGTATCATGCGGGTCACTCCAGCAGGTGTGGCAAAACATTATCAGGATAAAGACTTCGCGGCTTTCCTGAAGACTTGGCGACCACAGTCTTAAATCCGGGGAGCAAAACAACAGAATGTTGGAATTGAAGAGCCTCCACCTGGCCTGTGACGTGCTGCTTCCGCCCAGCTTCAGGCTACGTCATGGATCCATCCCATGCATGCCACCTCAGGGTTGCTTTCTGAAGAGAGTGACAGTCCTGGCCAATCTCGGAATCTGTGAACGCCATCCAACTGCGCATCGTATTTCAGCATCTTCGTGCAACATTCGTTCAGTGATTTCTATGGCAAAAATTTCCCAAATGTGTTCCTGCAATTTTGATCCGGGATCAATGTACAGGGGGTGTACTTGATACCATCAATTCGACTGAGAGAACCAGAACCCTGGATGTAGTCGATAGCCTGGCAGATGTAAATGGCAAGGATCCGAGGGGTATTGTGCATCGTCCGCATCTAGAGGTCAGGAGTATGTGGGCTAATTGGATGAGCACCACGAAATAGGTCAGAACCCAATGTGCAGCGAATCTGCATACTGAGATTGGCGCGGCCACTGCTGGCTAATTTCAGAAAATTTTGCACGCATATCAACAACTGGGCTGCTTGCAACGGGGATCTAGTTCTGTAATGTCCGGTTGGTCACCTAGTGTGGATGTATCGATGGGATGCGTTATGCCACTACGAGTATATTCAGCTAACGATATGTGCCGTTCTTCATGACGGTCCCAGAAATTTGTGATATACGGGCCGTGTTTCCATTGCATTGTGTTCAAATCAAGGTAGAAATCTCTTTTTTGGTCATTGGACGTCAGATGATTCGAATCCAATGGGTCTACTGGACTTTAATCCGTTTCTGATTCTCTGTATCCACTGGAAACCGCACCAAATCGACAGGCCCGTCCCATTCGTTCGTAATGGTTTCTCTCCTCCAGCAAGAGGTTGGGCAATGTCCGTGGAGCAAATTATCTTAACGTTGGCTATCGATAGAAGCCACTTTTGGCCATCGCAGGCATGAATTCTCACGTCTCGATGAGATGTGCGACATATGTGACATACGTGTGACACGTACTTCTGAATGATCACTCAAACTTTAATGTTGAACTGGAAGCTCGGGTGTAAATGTGCTTGCACAAAAGATGCTGCCCAGGGATCTCCGTGCACAAGTGTTCGCAGTTCAAATATACGCATTGTACAAGCAGGATTGTGAGCGATCCTGAAATACACATTGCATAAGACTGCAGCAGTGCAGCCGCTGTTCCCAGGTGGCTAAAATGAGTACAAGCAATCCATTTGAATCTGTTCTGTGCTCGGCTAATACGGCTGGACGCGGAATGACAAAAAACATTGGGCGTTTCCTTGTGATGCAAAGCTATCAACTTGATAGTATCAAGACAACCAACGTTCGAGCGCGGGCGTGTACTAATTACTCACAGTTTGTCACGGTTGATTATTGAACGAACTGTGCGAGCAGAGCTCTCTGCCGGCCTGCGTAGTGCGCCTCAATGGATACGTGCCATTTCGCGTCCAGTTTGCCTGATGCAAAGGCATTGTGATTCCATGAGGCAGCACTAGCTGTGTAAGCGGGCGAACTTGGCTCCGTGAAGGCGCGGCCATCAGAAACAGGGCGGCACAACTTTGCTTTGGGCAGCGTGCGCAGAAATCATGAGCGTGGCATAGGAAATGCCGGCATGGACAGAGAATCGCAGCTACAAAGGCACGTGCACATGAAAATTTCCATGTATTAATATATGAATATATATTTACATATATGTATGAAGTATTTATACTTCAGGATTGCACTGGACCAGGTCATTTCGAAGAGTCCAAATACGGCATTGAGCTACGGACAACTTTTGCGTTATGCTGTGCACGCCAGATAAATTTCGCGCGGGCGCACGCCACACACGGAACCCTGATTTATGCTATGCATGCCGGATCAACTTTAAAAAGTACAGTGCCACTGGTTGGTATCCGGTGCTGTTTGCGGCCTGCGATAAACACCAAAACGGCAGTTCGCAACAACTATCTGTTGCAATTTTTAATCAGTAGAGACACCTCACATACTCAGGCGATGTCGCTATCGGATCCCTACTTCGCCACCCAGTGAGTCCACAGAGGACCACAGGAACCCCAAGAACAATTTGTCTATGCGTGACAGACAATTCTATATTTTGGTCTCTAAAATAGCTAACAACTTCATTTAAAAGCAAAATCGTTTCCTTCCCAAAATACGCCACAGTCCCCCATCTGCCGCCATCTTTAGTTCTGGAAAGTCACATCAACTCAATCAACACCAAATCGTTGCCCTCAATCAGACACATCCACGGCAACGTCCGTGCCAGCGCCTGTCTGTGTCCGGTCACTCATGGACAGTTCCGCCAGCAGCGACGCCACTTCCTCACATTCCGGCCGTTCATTACAGCCGCAGCTGAGGCAACGCCACACCAGGTCTCTCATTGCTGCCGGGTGGCCACTGTCGAGCGGAAACCATGCTGCCTGGGGACACCTGTGTGATGGATCTGCCACATCGACGTCATGGCCAGCAGCGCTCTGCAGACTCCAGCTCAGCGGCTGGGGCTTCTTCCCAGTCAGGCATTCCCACATGACTACCCCCAGAGAATATATGTCCGTCTTCTTTGCCTGTCCTTGCTCTCTGATTGGTTGCCGGCTCAAGCGCTCTGGTGCCATGTAGGCAATCGTTCCCCCAGGCCCCACGGATGTTCCAGCAGTTATTTTCGCGGATCCAAAATCTGCAAGCTTGACGTTGAGTTGCCTGTCCAAAAGAATGTTCGCGGGTTTAAGGTCGTAATGGACGATGTCATGAGAATGCAGGTGCCTGAGACCCTCTACGATTTGCGTAAATATTCCAAGCAACTGAGGGTACTCCGGGGGAGGCTGCGGCCCACCCGTTGAATGTATTGCTGTGCTCAAATTTGTGTGCATCCGCTCTTGCACTATGAACGCCATAGGCCGACCGTCCCCTTCGTCTATAGCATCCTTCAACTTTCCGCCAAAGTAGGTCACAATGTTTCGATGCGGGAGGTAGCGCAGGCTCTCGTACATCTGCATCTCTTCTTCCATGGCTTCTACGTTATCACGATCACAACGATCCGGCGCCAGCTTGACGGCCACGTACTGGGTGGATCCGTTCATGTTCACATATCTTCCTTCCTCCACGACCCCAAATGATCCTTGACCCAACACGTTCCCCGTCAAGGCCACGGTGCCTTGGCCCAAAGGCAAGTATACAACATTCGGTCGGGGCGTGGGAGGCCTGAAGGTGAAGGAGTCTTGGTGTATTCTGGCCCATCTCTTAATTCTAGTCCATGCTCCACGCCCGTAGTAGTAAACTGCAGCAGCGGCGACGAGCATTGCTACTGCTGCCGAGCCCCAGGCCACCCATACGACAACTCCAACATCGCCAGAACCCTGCCGTTGCACAGCACACCACTTGAGAGCGCTGCCATTACGCGATGGGCGGGGTAGGCAGATATCAAGCACGCTACTTGCCAACTCTCGATGCAAGTATGAGGCTCTTCAGATCGTGGCCCAAGCGTGGACAGACCCTTCGGGGTGCGCAGTGAAAGTCTTCGAAGAAGGCTCTGTCGTCCACTACGCCAGAGCGGTTGAAGAGCGCAACAAAAGGCAGCGAAACCGGTCGCTTGGCATGCATGTCGCTGGCGAGTAGGCCACAAAAGTTTGGGCAAAACCTGCCCACTGGCCATGCATGTCTGGGCGCATCCAATCCAAAAGGACATGGGTAGAAACTCCGACAGAAACCGCAGCGATCCCCACAAATTCCCTCATAGACCCATGCAGCTCGAAAGATGAGCATGCCGTGGGTGCATCACGCCCAAATTCGAATGCTTGGGATGGGAAACCGCTGGCTCTGAAGCCAAACTAAACACATTACGCGCCATTACCCGTGCGCAAAGAGCACACACTTGGAGAGTATCAGCAAGGCACGCACAACTGCACAAACTCTTGTTCGTTTCGCTCCATCGCCCCCCAAAAAACCGGCAGCGTGACCTTGTGGCGCCGCACATGTCGCGGCAACCATCCAATATAGCTCCTCGAAATCTCATACATATCAGCACATCAGATCCACTTTGATCCCTTAAATGTCCCATCAACTGTGGAAGTTCACATCATGTTCCCACCCAGCCCTCCTAACCCCGAACAGGTGTCCCATTTTTGCAAGATATTTGTGGCCATTCACGTAATCCTCACGCAAGGATTGCATCAACGCCAAAGAACACGTCCAGGCTACAGAAAAAATGGCCACTTCATCCCTCTATCTTTCGCCGCATCAGTTCGACTAAAAACTAACGCACATCGCACGCTGCCATCCTGGCGATTCAAGCGATATGATGTCACTCAACCAGCACATCCATGAACAAGCTATCCATGTCAGAACATGCAAAAACAGATACCGCATCTGATGTTCATTAAGCAAACAGGTCACGTTGCCCTGCTCGCTGTCAAGTGCCACTAGAAAGAAATATAAGAGCCATCAAACGTGAAAGCAAACAACTTTCACACTTTTCTGACATTCAAACCTATGCCGATTCGGACGGCCTTCCTCTCAGTTGTCATTGAGGAGTCAAACGTGCATCATGCTGACAAATTGGCTCATTTTCTGATCGGTGAGTCTAGGCATCATGTCTTGAGCCACAGTTGAATTCAGTGTAGTCTAAAGCTGCATGCGTGTTCTGCCGCCCATGTCCCAGACTTAAATGGCCATTCATGACTTCCATTGTCCCTTGCTGTTGATTACCTGATCCTCAATGTTGTGCCTCTGTCTGCCACGGCCTATCCAATGAATTCTGGACCACATTGTGGACCTCACGGGCCGCCAACTCAGCGATAGTATGTAGCTAAATTACCTGCCAGTCATTATGTTAGATTTGCCCCATTTATATCGAACCGAACAGGACTCAATGGAGTTGGGAAGCCACATTTCGAGCCAAGGGAAGACAATTCGGTTGGTCTGGCACAGATGGGTGCAACCAGTGCCAATCTCTGGATCCACAGTGCTATCAACTCAGCCAGGTTACCGTCCCTGTAGAATTCTGATCAGTGGAGAGAGAGGCGGATGTCTCAACGGCCTCAGCCATTCAAAGCTGCAACAAAACTGACCTTCAGCGGGCATTTTTCCGGTAGAGAGCTCTCAGAGCAGCACACCACATCGGGGTAGCTCGACCGGTTTCCAAGATCACAAATTGCGGTGTCCTTCAGGTTCGCTCTGTTGCCGGCGAGATCCTCGCTCAACTGACAGCTGTCCGCCGCCCGGCACCCATCATCGAAAAATGCGTCTGGAACATCATGCACTTGCTGTACCTGTGTCGTTCGTGAAGGAGACACCTGTTAGATTTCGTACAGAAAACCGGCGATTGAAAAAATAGCCTACCAATTGCATTTATTATTTGATTACCGGTGTTTCATTCCTTGGGTGTGCTCTGACGGGTTCAACTGACAGAGGACACAGTCGCTGCCACGTTAGCCGCGGTCCACAGCGCCTGTCCCTCACCGCGGCTGCCAGCCGACAAAACAAAATCACATGCGTAAAGTGCAAGGCGCATGCCCAATGCGCAGCAGACACAAACCAGCTGACATGCGCAGCAACAGGCGGCAAATGTGGGAGACATCTTTCGCCAGTCCCATTCTCCTGGTGATTGTGCTCGCATGGATTTTTTCTACACCGCACAGCAGTCCGGAAAGAACGCACTCAATGTGATTGTGCTCATGACCACCCAGCGTCAACGCGCTTCTCGGATGCGTACCTTGCAAATTTCCGGAAGAGAGTCAAATGCGCATAAGTATGCGGATTCTTCTCTGCAATCCCTGGCCCCAATGTTGCGCGACGCGTTTCTTGGGTCGATGAACCCCCGTGGGCATTTCGTGTTCTTTTGCGGCTCGACGCTCCAGAATCGTTTGGTTTGGTTTGAGTCCAGCTGACGTAACCAAGAGCACTCAACGTCAGCAATGCATCAGCCCAGAAACGCAGGTCAGTCGCGGGGCCGCAGAGACTGTTAGGTTAAGGAACTCTGGAAAAAGAATTCTCTTGTCGTCATGTCGAAGGCACCCGGGGGCCTGCATGAGTTCCAGCATTTCCTTAAATGGATTAACATGGACTAAAATGGATTAAAACGCATTGAAATGGATAAGAATAAATTAAAATGGATCTTGGTGAAGCCAAGCCGCCCACACCTACAGCGCTGGTAATTGACACATGGTTTCGCAATCATTTTCATGCATGCTCAAATGAAAATTTAAGTTCTCTGCGCAGGCGCAGGCGTGCTGAGAAGCATTGTTGATAAACAGACCTGCAGGCACATTCTCTCCTCATCAGGAAAAGAGAGGAATGGGTAAATACCATAAGAACGTTAGCAACGTTGCAAAAAGTCGCATTACTAGTGGCGCCCCACTGCGCAGGGATGCCCGAATACACAAAATGGCTTTATATCGTGGGTTTGCAATGTGAAGCAGATGCCCGTATGCCCGGGAAATCTAATTTCTGGAAAGGAATGACTGTGTGCCAATACACACGGCCATTATCACGCGCTATGATGCATTTGAAAGCGAGGGATCTAAATTGCATTGCCCACGCTGGGAAATTTGTGGCGGGCATTCACTCCACATATTATTTGTTTGTTCCCAGTTCTTCAACATACTCAGTTCGCTCGTTTGGACAATGGAGCTTGTGGTGGAAAGAACGGTATTGCCGCTGCGTCATATGAATGGGGAGTAGGGCCGCCACCGCAGCATCTCACCAAAACATTAGGAGCAGATTCCCACACCCAGCCGTTCCCTTTAGGTTGCAGTCCGATCCATGCCCCGTCTGGTGGCGCCAGGGCTGCTAAGAGGTGTTGCTCCTCTTCGACGTTATTTGAATCCAGCTCCGCCAGTCGGCCCCCCAAATCCTTGCATTGAGCTTTGGAGGTCTCGAAATCCATGCGCGAGGAGCCCAGAAAATAGAGCCTTCCTTTGAAGCGGTGGCATTGCTGCACCTTCCCATCGTCTGCATTCTGGAAATATCGGAGGGGGCACTCCACACCCGAATTTCTGCGGAGGGCCTGCAAGGCAAGCAGTTCACAGTGAGGTTGTGCCCCGGTGGCGTTCGGCAACAGCGGGCCAAAACGTGACGTAGCTCGCGATCTCCGTTGGTGAGCATATTCATGAAAGTTTGGTCCCAAAGCTGCTTCCATTGACAAGTATTTATAAAAGTCAACAGTTGCATGAAGAAATGAAGCCAATCGTTCAGAGACAGTGCAATGTTTTGGGTAACCACCTTGTGCACGTCCATTTTGAGTGCATTTTTCGCAACCTAACAGAAAACGGCTTTCAGTATCAATGCGCTTGCCAGCAATGCATTATGTTGTTTCTTCTTTTCTCGTGCGGAGCCGCCTGTGATTGAAACAGATCTTCTCAGGTCTTCCCGATTGGGCAGCGATGGTAATTGTATTATTAAGAAGGGGAATGTGTCGCTGCAAGCACAACTGTTCATATGCAGAAGTCAAGATACAATAATTGTCGGTTTTTTTAATGTTTCAACATTCTGTCCGCAAATTTGCATCCTGTTTGAAGTGCAGTACTGTGCATGCAACAAAAGCACCAACTGCCATATGTTGTTTCTACATTTGCAGTTTATCGGCATGGCTTTAACGCAATGCCAATGATCAGGCCCAAATTGGGACTCACGCCTACGTTGACTGGTCGACCAATCGGCAGACGTCTGCCGTCGCCATCTCATTCTTAATGCTGCAATTTGCCATGAAAATCATTTTTGAGGCCACGCAATGACCATTTCTACAATTATCTGCACAGAAACTCAACATTTTGCGCTGGAGAAGCAGTACAAAGTAACGTTAATGGATAGAAAATCTGGGAATGCACTTACGTGGATTAATGCTTTGTATGCTCCACCACGAAATACGCACCAATTTGGGTGGGTTATGTACACACGCTGTTTGATGCGCTCTCAGACAAGAGTCCCAAACGAAGGCTCGTCAGCGGCCACGGGGATACTAATGGCACAAACAACATGCAACGGAAAATCGATGACAAAGTTCGCCCAATCGCTTGAATCACGTCAGCACCACCTGCAGCTTGCACTCGTCTGGTGCATGGGGCTCGTTACAAGTCCGAGTTCTGTCTTGATTACGTATAATCATGTCTTCCACAGTTCTCTCATTCCTCAGACCGTCCTCGTAAAGCATGTCCAACGTCACATCCCTACCGGAGGGGCCAATCAACGCATTAGCAAAATGTGGATTGAGTACCGAGGGCTGATCTGCCAAAACTTGAAATTTTTGGCAGCGCGCAAAAGCGGCACTGATGGAAGTATCGTGCGTACTTCATTGCAGAATAAATTGCCGTGCTCCTCTTCACGTTATGAGGAGCACGTTATTAGACACTTCCATTCAATCATACAGCAAGCAAGCACCCTAAATAAACGACATATGGATCAATCAGCGAATCAAGATCATGCCATGTTCTGCACTTGTGCATGACACATCTACATACATGATATACCAAGAGCTGCAACGATTCCCAGGCCACAAATCGGACTTGTGGCCCCGCTAGGAAGGCCACTTGGTTTGAACCAGGCTTGGTTTTTACGCCGTAAAAACTGATCGTATTTACGTTTTTACGCGTAAAAACAGTTTTTACGCGTAAAAACAGTTTTTACGTTTTTACACGTAAAAATGCGTAAAAATACGTAAATACAACGTAAAAACTGCCCGGTGTACATAAGGACAGTACATACAGACTTACGGAGTCAGGAGAGTGGCAGCCAGGCGCCCTGGGAGGGGCAGAAAACGAGTTTTTGCTAAACACCATCATCACCCTTGCCAAGGACGAGGTGGACACTGTGTTGGAGGTGCTGGATATGGCGGATACTGATCATTGTACGCAACTTTCATCGTGTAATCTGGGCGTTTCAGGTAGCCGTAAAAACTTAAAAATAGCCGTAAAAATAGGCCCTTTTGCAAATTTACGTTTTTACGCATAAAAACGTAAAGTAAAAACGTAAATGTAAACGTAAAAACCAAGCCTGGTTTGAACGGCAGCCCAAAACTCCCCAATCACAATTTCGCGCCACTAATGACTCGAATGTCACCTGCCGATGACGCCAAGGAGTAGGCGATCTGCTGACGGCGCTCCATTCGCGCACGTGGGATGCACAAAGACGGGATACACGAAGGTGGTGAGTCTTCCCAGCCCGCTGGCGTCCGTGTATAGAGGGGCCCACGTGTAAGCTGGCACCTCCTCAGTTCTAGCCTCCATTGAAAATCCCAAGAACTGGAAGTACGCTCCAAGGCTGTTCAACGGCTCCCCTGATCCTGCGAGGAAGTACAAAGAGATCAGAGAAAGGAGCAATATCTGTTGGTACACGCACATTCCGAAGTGGCAGAAACTGTCTACTTTACCCGAAGATATCTCATGAACAGATCAATCACTCACTTGGTCGATCACAGATAATCCTTGCAATCAGCCGCTGCTCACGGACGAATTGCGCAAACAGCGACCCCCTGCCGCACAGCCAGTGGGACAATACATTCGGGATGAGCTGCAAGAAACCAGCATCAATGCTGGGATATGTGCTGGGATGATGTTGGGACAATCCCTCACACAGCATTGTATGCATCAAGGAATGCGCACATGCAGGCGCAGCTTCAAGCACCCTCAGGAGAAACATAAGACACACCCCCAAGTATGGATGAGACGCCCCCGTTCTCGCATGCCAGCTGGCGGGCAAAAATGTCATTCTTTTCATCAGCCGCAAGCGTGAAAATGGATACTCGACTGCCGCCGATTCTGGATTGCATCTCTGACACATTCCTCAATATTAGCTGAATGCCGTCTGGAAGCCTCTTCCCTTCGTCGCCAGGGCCCCTCAGAGAACATTCCTCCCCCGGCATAACGCTGCAGTCGTTTCCATCTCCGATATGGATGACGATCTGCACGAGAGGAGAAGACAAAGATTGAGCATTGGACCATGGGAAAGAGAAAAACAGAACAATCGTCCATACCCAAATTATACCATTTGTGCCCATGTCCCCAGCCATATCACTTTTGATGCTCAGCACGTAGCCAGGATGCAAATACGACACTTGCTTTTGATGGCGTCATGGACACAGGAGCATTCAATGACACAAAAAAGGGTACAGATGTACTCCCTCATCTTATGTCTTATATCTTATTAAGATCTTATATATTTTCTCATCTTATCTTATATCTTATCTGATAACTTATATCTTATTGTACATGTGCCTGTTTTAACATCAAGATTTGAATCAGGCTTGAAGTCCAAACCCTGCATTCATGCAGTTCATATACCACTCTTGGAATGCAAATCGACTCATCGCCTGTTTAAATCGTGCCCAGCATCCCTTAGGTTGCCACACAATAATACAACAACGAGTGGTGGTGGCATTATGGCACAGTGTGGATAAGATAACCAGTGGCATGTCCGGCCAGATCTGCAGCAGCAAGGTTCCATACAGATATTAAAAAAGAAAGCACCAGAGTGTGTAGCTCGGAGGCCTGCAGTTTTTTTTTCGAGATTGCAGTTGAATTGGAATGCATGCACATGATCTGCACAAAATGGCATCACGCAACTGAGATATGCGATTTGAACATGCTTCACGCTTTTTCGCCATGTACAGCACCAACGTCCATTTTGACGTTTGCAGTTGCAAAACAGTTGAAACTCAATGGACGAGCAGACACGTATCCTCATGGTACAGAAATGTTGCCTGTGAGGATGTTCACCCATTCACGGTATTCAAAATGAAAATTCGCCTTGCTCACATTCTGGCAAGGTTTATTCTCCGGAAATGCGGCGAATGCGTTCTCAAAGAGTTGAAAGGTCTTCTCGAAGGCCTCGTTGTTGTCCGCAGTGGAGCCTGGGTTTATGCTGTCAAGGGCCATCTTCAAGCTCGCAATGTTGCTTTCGTTTGCCAAGAGCAGGCCATCTCCAATTAGAGGCTCGGAATTGGAGCGAAATGCCACCACGTTTACGAGATCATGGTCGTTGTCAAGTGTGTTCAAGATACCCTTCACTGCATCTTTTGCCGCCTCCCACCTGCTAGGGACATTTTCGCTGCTTGCTAGGGACACTTTTGCATTCATAGAGCCTGATGGGACAGTAAGAAACATCCTTTCAGAAAAAAAGTTGCTATTTACACAGCACTAACACAGCCAATGCCGATGCCACAGTATCGATTCAACATCACATCAGGCTCCCGAGGTCAACAAATCAATGCAAGGTCACGTATCATCATGCTCAGACAATGGCATCAACAGACGTTTCACATGCTCCTGCTGCAATCCGCAATGGTCACTTGGAATTGCATTATGTTTGCCAAGCTATTGCTGTCGTCGTTGCACAAGAAATCATGCCCTGATGGCCAACATATTTGGCAAGGAGGGCATTGGACTTGGTGCCTGCTGAGCGAGGTGAAACTTGGTTGCAATTTTCAACCACTCTTTACAGCATTACAACAGCATGCAGTCACTTTCACGTTCAGCCTGCTCACCTCCAGCCGCCACCATAATGACCACATTCTTTGGCTCAGATGTTGCCACCTTGTACCATGGCCGCGTCCTCTGTTTTAGGACATCATTGCACACCCCAGTCATGCGAGCACACGACAACTCCCCATATGGTAAAGGCTCATGACGTCCACTGTATGGAATGATGCTTTTCCAATCACAAGTACACACATCAGCAATACTCTAGTCAGTGTACAAGGTAACTCTATGCATCCATCGACATTCCGATTGCACTACCTTACAATGTCAAAGGATGTGGCACTTCAGCAGTGCTGCAAACACACCAAAAGTTCCACATTCTCAAGGTTCCATGTGCATAAAATGGGTTCTGTAGAAGGTACCAAACCAACAAAAAATGCACAGCATTACCATACAAAAATAAATTGAATTGCTACTGCGTAGGAATTGCTAACTTGCAGAACCATCAGACCTTTGCATATATGGATTTCATACACGGCTTTAACAGACACCCAGAGCACTATATGGGGAGTATTTACCCACCGGATCATAGTGCGTGCAGTTTCCAAACTCATCTCTTTCAAAAGGCTTCAGTGGCCAACTCCTGCAAACAACGTGTGTAACAATTCAGTGAGTAACTGTCACCTGTGAGCTCAGCAAATTCTGGGGACTGGCAGCTTTCACCCAAAAAGTGGCAAGGCAACTTTAGTCCTTACTTTTGCACTGTTCGCGTCAGAAGATCTGCCGACGCCATTTCCATGTGCCATAGTAGAGCACCTTAGAGAGCCAATCCAGTACAAGCTTATTAGGCTGTCAACAATTATGCCATGCCAATTCTGGCTGCTGATCTTGTTTTGCTGCATGTGCGGCAACCACGACCAAGCACTGCATACCTCCCATTCACATCAGTGCGGGTTGCAGGGACTCACCTGATGACCCCAGAGCGCACAAGTGCAAAATAGAACCATGGAGTGAATTCCCCATCCTTGTGGTTCGTGGCATTTCTGAAGACTTCTTCCATTCCCTGTTTGGAATAGAGGAAACGACACCCTTGGTCATGACAAGTGCCAGTCCTGGGCAGCACCACTGCAAGAATGTATTGCTGGCATCTCTGGTCTGCAGAGATTCAAGCGGTGATTGCCAGCCACCTCATGGTTGTGGCCACAGCAGTCACAAATGGGCAGGGTCAACATGCCAGGGAGGGGGTGGGACACCACCTGGTCACATCTAGAGGTCCACATACCATGCACAGGTGTTGTCATAACAATTCATGGAAGTTTGGATACTTTGGGTTCAACCTAACCTATACTTAAGTAGCAAAACTTGTTGGGGTTGTTGGGGCGATGATTATTTTGCCCAGAATACTTAGCACTGGTCACAAGTTGGACTGCCTGCATGAAGTTCGAAATCACCAGATCCTCTGTGCAGGTGCATCCCAGCAGCCCAGCACTTGTGCAACCACTTTTCATATGCAACCACTTTTTCTATGGTGCAGCTCCCTTCAGGGTGGGCAGTACTCATGGTGCTGCCAAATATGGTTTTCATATCGAGGGCAGTAACGATTTGCATCGTTCAGATGCCCAAGGAAATAAGATCATATGACAATTTCAAGTTTCTGGAGCATGCATGTACATCTCTTGATGTGACCAATCATCCAGATGCAGCAGTGCACTTTTGACACAATTCAATGCACACATATAGAGTCATGACATATCCATGCAACACCACCTGTCCCATGAAGATGCAACAAAACCAAGGATATGGAAGTTGGGTTTTTTTCATAGCCTATCACCACACATTGTGTGCACACACCAGACCCTTTTCGCCATGTTTCCAACGTAAAGCAGTGCAACACAGGGAACTGCACACTTCAGACTGTAAGGTAGAAGCTCCTCAATGAAGGCACTGAAGGCATCGACACCCAATGCATTGGATTTCTGTTGCTGTCAAAAGTTCAAAAGAATTCAAAGCTGTGACTCTCACCTCTGTCAAGCAAATGTCCCTCAGAACGTCTTGCGGAAGTGGCGCCTTGCTATATAAGAGAGGACCAGGCGTGCGAACTGATGACGCACCTGTATTTACCTGAGCACATCGAACCCAATATGCTTGGCCACAGTGCAGCCTTGTAGCAAGGCCCTTGCAATGGTACCGCGCCACAAACATCCTTTCATTCAAACAGCATACAAAGCACCAGCTATGCAGGAAGCCACTTCAGTTTTCAGATATCATGACTAGACTTGTGACAGAAGGGACACAAATGACTAACCTTGCGACCTTCTTGGTACTACCAAGAAAGTCGTACCGCTTGGTCAATTTGTGGCAAGCCGCATGAAAGATGCCACTGCCAGGTACTGATCGTACTGTGGAGTGGGTTTCTCTCCTGAGTGTGTTGCTCTCTGGACCTATGGACGCTGTGTTCCTTGATGTAGTGGGGTGGGGGTTTTGCCAATCACCGTGAGGTCAAGTGTAGACCACTATGTACGGGACGCTGTTTGACTATCCAAGTTCAGCAGAGACACGTGACGTGACCAATGTGTCGAATTTTCACGTTGCCTGTAAGGATATTCATTCATTCACTGCGGGCTGGGGCACGATTTAATGGAAAGGTAGAAATGCGAGAATAAGAACGCAACCGATTTGTCGGATGGTGCGCCCCTGGTCCCTACGGTCCCGACAGCACCATGAGGGGGATTTGAATCGACGCTGTCGCCGCGGGCGATTCCTTCCCTCGAACACGCATCCATCCATGCAAACATTCGGATCGTTTCCAGGGGTCCCCAAAATCGCAGCGTGCTTTTTTTTGTTCTTTTTTCCACTGCCTTTTTGCGGGCCCATGCGCCGGTGCGCACCACACCCGCCCCGAAAGCGAGGCCAGCCGCCCCATGCGCGACCGTCATGTGATGGCCGTGGGCCGCTGCCCGGCTTGAGGCGACCGGCCCCGAGGTCGCCGCCGATCAACGCCCCCGGCGCCGATCCCCTGGGCGCGCATCGGGTCGCCGCCCCAGGGGCGCGCTCCCACGCTGCCACCCTCTCAGAAGACGCTGCGAGGAACTGCGCGGCATGGGGGCGGAGACGATTGCGTGACGGCCAGGGCGGATCTGGGCCGCTCAGCGTCGGCCCACGGGTGCTCCATCTGGCTCGTTCCCTCCAACCCACATCCCAGGCGTGCCAACTCCCGTCCACATGCATGCATTCCCACTCCCATCCACGCTGCCTCCCTCGGCGAAGGCATTGTTCCCCGAGAGGCACCCACCATCTGGTGCTGGCAGACGCCGTACCCCCCGCAGTCGAGCTCGTCCGGCGTGCCCGTGAACGTGCAGGAGCTGCCCGGGAAGAGGCTGCCGCAGATGTGGAAGCTGCAGCCGCAGCCGCCCTCCGCGGCCAGCTTGGCCAGGCTGCCGTACCTCTCGTGGATGTCCCTCTGGACCATCTCAGCCTCCTTCTCGAACCTCCTTTCGATCCTGTCAGTGTCCACCAACCCCTCGGCAGGCCGCAGGACGGCCAGAGCCGCCAGAGCCGCGAAGGCCAAGAGTCGTCCCCCAGCCGCCCTCGCCATCCAACCCGCCCCGGGTGGGGTGCCGGGCGAGTTTTCCGGCAAGTTGAGGCCACGACGTCTCCTGGTGAAGCTGCGAGGTTGCCCGTGGGACAGGTCGGCCAGTGAGGTGTTGCTCGACGACCGCCGCATGCCGGCTACCTTCTGGGCTGATGGGCGATGGTGTTGAATTGTGTGATCACTATGACGTTAGGCGCGCACGGGCCTGGTGGTCGATCACGTGGAAGCTCACGGTGCCAAACGATGAAGGTTCTCAAAGTTTCAAATTGGCAAAAGAGTCGTGAAGGGACATCCGGTCCGCTCAGCGCCCCAAAGGATCGGGCGTGCATCCGTTTTTAAGGCCTTGGACGCACACTCGTCATGAAAGGCAACGAGCAGATGACACCGCTTGCTGCCGAGAGCTTTGTTGATATATGTGTAGCGGCCCAGGGACGTAAGCCTCGTACGGGATGGCCGGTTACCAGCAGGACTTCGCATTATATATTCGAGCCACCGACGCATGATACTGCCTGTAATTTGGGGCCAAGGATAGTGCAATATTGCGTGGGATTGAGCTCAAAAACTTGTTTCA